>JARYHS010014130.1:0-14319 GCA_031002005.1 Vandiemenella viatica | reverse complement strand
TCAGATCTGGTCCGTGAGAACCTCCCCTACAAATCGCCCTGAAACTTGTGTAGACTTTTTTTTTTGGTCACACCCTAACTTTTAGACGAAATACCTTCCTAAAACCGACTTTGGCGCAAATTGTAAATTTTTTTTTGGCTCTACTCTCCCCAAATTTTTCGCAAAATCTCACGTGAGATTTCCGTAGACCCCCCTCCTCCCCTATTTCACCTCACGTAATTAATGGATGTACCCATGGGATGTTTTCAGCCATTAAAAACTCCTTAGAGTCTTTAGAACTTCCTTTCAATCAATTATCTGGTTTTAGCGCTGACAATACAAATGCAAATTTTGGACATAATCATTCATTATATACAAACATCTTAGAGGTTGTGCCAGACTTAATAAAAGGGAATTGTCATGCCCATATTGTGCACAATTCAGTAAAACATGCTATGAATTGTTTAAGTTATGGCATTGAGAACATTATATTAAAAATCTATAACCATTTTTCTGTGTCGGCATGCAGAAGAGAAGAATTAAAAGATTTGTAGCACTGCTGAAGGAGAGTTTCATGAAATAAAACGACACATAGGAACTCGTTGGCTATCTCTTCTACCAGCGATTGATACAATTTTGCTTAGTTGGACACCAATTTGTAATTACTTTGTTGATTTGGATGTTGACTGTCCAATGGTTATTCAAAATTTATTAATGTTAGATGATAATGTTAAAATAAAGTAATTTATAGTTACCTTCTGTATGCCTAGTCATATATTAAATGTTTTCAATAAACAATTAAAAAATTAGAAGGAAATAATGTAACTATTTTAGATGTTTATAACATTATGACTGGTTTAAAGACTGAGCTAATTCAAAGAAAAAATGATAAGTATTTTGGCCATGAAACAAAAAAAGTTTTAAATACTATTAGAGAGTCTTCCCAAGAAGTTTTTAATAGAACTATAAATAACTTTATACTTTTTATTGAAAAAGCTAATTTGTATTTAGAAGAATGGTTCGATTTCAATCAGACTACCTAATTGGCTTTCTTTAATTAGCTGTTTGTCATTGAAGTCTGCGGTCACATTTGATCATTTTGAGGAAAATTATAGATAAATCTAAATTTATATAGACTCAATATTGGTATGGATGATTTATATTCAGAATTAACAAATTTTAAAGTAATTTATGAAAAAATATCAGAAGACAAAGATTTTCTTGAAATGAGTGCTAGCCAAAAATGGAGCAATTTATTAGTAAACACTTCAGAAGAATTTAAAAACATCACTACGGCAATAAACCTACATAAAACAGTTGCATTGGCGTTATTTTATGAATTAAATTAAAAATCACTAAAATTGTCTCATATCTATTTTCTGTTCCCGCCACCTCAGCATTTACTGAAAGAGTTTTTTTCAGTAATGAATGCTAAGTGGCGGGATGAAAGAAATAGAGCATCTATCAAATTAATAAAAAACGAGCTCCTCATTTATTTTAATTTCCATATTAATTGTGATGAGGCATATGAAGTTTTTAAAAAAGATTGTAAATTAGTAAGTTGTGCGACAAGCTCTAAAAAATATGTATTTTAAAACAATAAATAAATAAGATACTGTTCGTTTTTCTAAAATACTGTTTAATAACCTTCATAGACCTGAATATACACAGACGGAAAAAAAAATCCCAACACCAAGAAAGACTTGTGTTAGATAAACGAAATTTGGTAGGCGTGTTTATACATCTGAAAGATGACATCGATTCAAATTTCACGCTTCGCGCAAAGTGTGGCGCTAGTAGCGCTACTCAGAGCTTGCAAATCAGGTTTGCTTTAAATACGCGCTGTAAAGTTTGTGAACGTTATTTACCGCTGAGATTTGACATAGTGAGTTGATGTTAGCCAAGAATGCCTTTAAGAAGACGAAGAAGCCATTATCAACAGCTCACCGAGTTTGAACGAGGTCGTGTAATAGGGCTACGAGAAGGTGGATTTTCTTTTCGCGATATTGCAGAAAGACTTGGCCGGAATGTATCCACTGTGCATGATTGTTGGGTGCAGTGGTCAAGGGATGGTACTGCCTCAAAAGGCCGGGTTCCGGGAGGCCACGTGGCACTACTGAGAGGGAAGACCGCCGTATTCGGCGTACAGCTGTGGCGCATCGTAATGCGTCTGCGGCAGAAATTCGAGCTGCAGTTGGTACCACAGTGACACAACGAACTGTTAGAAATCGGTTACTTCAAGGAACAGCTCCGAGCCAGGCGCCCTGTAGCGTGCATTCCACTGACTACAAGCCATCGCCGTTTGCGACTCCAGTGGTGTCAAGCCAGAGCTCATTGGAGGACGGAGTGGAGATCTGTTGTGTTTTCTGATGAAAGCAGGTTCTGCCTTGGTGCCAGTGATGGCCGAGTGTTGGTCAGAAGGAGGCCAGGGGAACGCCTGCAACCAAACTGTCTGCGGCCTAGACACACTGGACCTACACCTGGAGTCATGGTCTGGGGAGCAATTTCCTATGACAGCAGGAGCACTCTTGTGGTTATACCAAACACACTGACTGCAAATTTGTACGTCAGTCTGGTAATTCAACCTGTAGTGCTGCCATTCATGAACAGCATTCAAGGGGGAGTTTTTCAACAGGATAACGCTCGCCCTCATACCGCTGTTGTCTCGCAACGTGCTCTACAGAGTGTCGACATGTTACATTGGCCTGCGAGATCACCAGATCTGTCTCCAATTGAACACGTATGGGATATCATTGGACGACAACTCCAGCATCATCCACAGCCAGCACTGACCGTCCCAGTATTGACAGCACAAGTACAACAAGCATGGAACTCCATACCACAAAGTGACATTCGAAACCTGTATGACACAATGCATTCACGTTTGCAGGCTTGCATTCAAAATTCTGGAGGTTACACCGGCTATTAATTTAACAGTATTTCACATTTGAAATGCATTTTCTTGAGCTTAAATTAACCTGTGATCTTGAAAATTTAATCAATTAAACATGTTAACTTGACAAATGCATTGTCCAAATTTCATTACTCTACAATAATTTTTTCTTGGTGTTGGGATTTTTTTTTTCCGTCAGTGTACTTTATTTCTTTACAAGAAAGTTGGCAACCCTAGCTACAAACGCAGCAATCCGCTCAGAGTGCCGGTGGGGCGGCTTTTAACAATACAACCAGTTTGATCCTATTCTATGATAAACATGCCGCTACAGCATTGTTGAGAATTCTGGCCGCAGATTTCACTGGCCGCAAATTTCACTGGCCGCAGTTTTCGCGGACACCGATATTTCGGCGACTAAATTCATTGTCGCAATCTTCTCGACCAAAATCATTGTTGCCATCTTCTGAAAATGGCGACAATAGTTTCAGTCGCCGAAATATCGTGTGATAACGCATTCTTGACTCGGCTAGTTACCCGAGAGAATTTCATACAGTAAAAATACTGTAATATGTAACATGATTTACTACTCTCTGACTTTTCAAAAACTCTTTGAGAATCCTAGAAGTAAAGAAATAGGGTGTAATTATGTATACATGTCAATTCTCCTATTTTAAATGTTGGTTTTACATATGTTAGTTTTATTGCAAATGTATCTTGCATTACTGATTCATTGCAAATGTGAAAAGTACAGTACACAGTCTGAATATTGTCATAACTATAAGAACTTCTAGGTTTTAATTGTTTTATGAGTTCATTTACTATTGAGAACGTTGCTAGTGACAATTGCATTACTAAAACAAAATTCGGGGAAGATCGGAACTTATTATAGGAGATTTCAGGTGCCATTGCTTCTTGCCCAGCTGACTTGATGTGCAATGCTGACTTATTTTTTCAAAGAATGAAACATACATCAATTTTTAACAAAACATCTTTATGGAGTAGCAACGTTTATGAAAAAATACTAGCTTCTAACGTTTTTATTTGCTTCGGATCTCTTTCCTGGCCATGGTGTACCTTTTTCTTGAATTAACCACTCAAGGAATGAGTGAACCAAATTTTAACCAGTGAGGACAACTACTCGTAGGGACTTTGTGATTGTAAAAGTTTTAGTTGTTTTGCTATTAGTAAACCATAACCAGTGTAAAAAAGACAGAAAAACAATAAAAAAAGACTGAAGTAATCTACTGTTAGCATCTGATGGACTAAACCTGTGTGTGTATACAAAACCGTCCTCAGCTCGAGTTTTTTTTGTTCGGTAACACCACAACTGGGGATTCTACGATAACCGCGACACTGCAGTTTGATGATGTAATACCTGGGTGGCTGATCTTCGCTCGGCATCTTTCGATTCTGTTCAATATCCAAGATTTCGAGTAAAGTTTGATTAAAGTAAAAGGCTTGAAGGCTTCCTAGGCGTTTGAGGTGCACAGTTAACCAAAGAGAAGCTTAACTAACATCAGTAGGCTTCCTGGTACCTGAACCTTCTACGTAATGAAGTTAGAACCGTTTTCGAGAAAACAATAAAAAAATTGCTCCTTTAAAAAAAAAAAAAAAAAAAAAAAAATCGTATTAAAAACTTGAAAAGCAAAAACGTTATCTACATATGAAATTTCATCCAATCGCTAGATCCATTTGAAAGACCGCCTCATAAATTTCTTTCAAAGAAAAAATGCTATTATCATGTTAAATAGAAATGTTAATGCCAGTCAGGGATTCATTAATGGTACTAGATTTGTGTAACTCAGGGGATTCTACGATAACCCTTGATAGTGGATTCTTATGTAACTCGACGAGAAAAATTGAAAGTAAACAATTTTTTTTTTAATATCTCGCTTAGTTCTCGAGATTTCCTATCTCAAAATTGACATGGTTAGTTGAAATGCGACCTGGACCAGAAGATGGATTCGTATCATACTCGTCGAGACAAATCGAAAATGAAGAATTTATTTTTCTGATGTCTCAAGTGAATAGGTTAGGATTAGATCCCGCCTGGACCAGAAAAATAATTCACCAAAACCACTATGTCTATACGGTGGAAATGTACTTTAAATTTTTTATTTTGTTCCTAATGGTTGTTGTTAGGTTGAAATACGGCCTGAACCAGAAGAAACGTCGCCAAAAGCACAAAGAACTATACCTGTAACTGATTTTTGACATGCTATATCTCGAAAACCAAGCGAGATATCAAGAACATTTAGTAGTGGCTAGACACCGGAGTGAGCCAGAACCCCGGACCAAAACACCCCATGTATTCCTTATGGGAGCGGGAGTGAGCCCAGGACAACCACGTCGCGCAGGTGTTCGCCTGGCCACTTGCCCACCATAAATCATCAACACCTGTCATCAAGCTGTCAAGAAGGCCACGTGCCACTTCTTAACCTGAGTTACGGGTCATAAATCGTCTAAATGGCTTTATTATTTATTTTTTAAACCTCAATTACGGTACAATATTCACTTTAGTATTACATTCTTGTGGTGTGACGTATCGAAGGCGGTCAGTTTGTGGTCATTCCGCCCCCCCTCCCCCCTCCACGCCGCGCACGTGCCGCGCAGGTGTCGCCACTGCCACGTGCCACGCAGGTGCGCTCTAGTCATAATTCGTCTAAATGTCACGCGGTCAGAGTATTAAACCTCAACTTCAATTCGAAATGCGGTATAATATTCACTTTTCTTTTTATTCTGTGGTCCTGGGTTCTATATTTTATAATAAGTATTACATATTTTAATTTGACACTAGTCATGTGACGTGTCGATTAGTATCAAAATTTTCTGAGTATTAAAATGGTGTTTAGTTCAATTAAATCGGATCAGTGGTTCGAAAGATACGGTTTCTTAGAGCTAACAGAGATTTTTTAAAATCGGTCTGTGCGACTCTTCGTCCCTACATCTCTTTAGGAGGCGGGACGCCGCCAACACATAAAAACTGGCGTGTGTGTCACCCCCGCAGCAGCTTGCGGAGAGGGAAAAAAAACACCTTCTAAGAAAACCATCACACCCTAGCAGTAATTGAGGTTATTGTAGGTAAGATACGTTAAGCATACCCAGCTTGTTACATTGTGTTAGCTCAGTATTACGCGCGAGCGTAAAATTAACCTGAAACTTGGGTTAAACTCTAGTGTGTCCCACACTCATTACATAAAGTTGTAGTTTCACACGCGCCTCCGTAACATGCTGGGCTTGCCTAGCATGATACACCTACAATAACCTCAATTACAGCTAGCTTACACTAACTTATCCTACCTTCATTAGATGAAGTATACGTTTCACAAGCGATATTGAGTAAATCGTGTGCATAACTGTAACACTCCGATCGAGATTTAAGTTAGTCATACTCAATGTGCCAAGCTACAGAAAACTGAGTCATTGTTAAGATGTAGTGTACTAACCTAACTTATCCCAAAATGTAACACATCCTATATTCACCGGAGTTTAATTAAATTTATGTAGGTTTGTAAATTTACTGATGATAGCGGTTTTAGCTATGTCTTGTGTGTTAATGTGCCTGATACGTTCTGTTAGCGCCTTGGATCGTATACATTCAGTGCTATGATGCTCGTATTTGTTGTTTCAATCCCATGCGCACACTATCATGATGAAAGGGTGGTATGTGCGGAAAATATGCATCACATAGATTTCCTAACGCGATAGAATTGGTACAACACTTTTTATTATAAGTCTATTTTCAGTGTGAATGAATAAATGCGATTTTAAAACGCTTGGCCCAAGGAATCGTGTTTTTAAGGGTCCAAGCCACTTCGGTATGGTGAAGAACCTTAGGAATTCCAAGTCTCAACGATGTCATCAGAACAACACTGTGATAACTAGTGCACGTGACTATAGCCCTACCTCAAATTATTTCCGGTCTAATGCAATATAACAACGCACAGTTCACCTACCTAACCTAACCTAAGGACTTTTTAATGGGAGGTGGGTAAAAATATTCTGTCTTAAGATTTTTCTATATTTGATGAAACCGTTTTTAACTCTGTTGAGGACGTGATTTGGTCTATGTGTGTTGATGTTACGTTGCTGTGTGCGTGTGTAAGGTTATTTGCGGAGAGGTTTCTGCGCGTGTTGCAGGATTCATCCTGATCATTGATTTTGGAAATATCTCTTCGAATGATGCCCGGTGCACTCTTCAAAAAAAAATTGAAAAGTGATACATTAGAATCATGTTAAAAAGTGTGCAGATAATATACGATATGAGCTCCGAGCGGATTCAGAAGTATGCTATGTTCTGATTCTGTACTTGAAATTTAATGGGATTTTAACAGATAGGAATTTAAGAACTCAATGCTTAAGGCACTATAGAACGAAGCTTTTTTGTCTTTAGTGATGAAAGTATTTTCCTGCCTATCTAATTTTATGAAATAAATTAGATGCTGATAAATTGTCTCCTGGACTGTTCTATTCTCGATTTGATTTCTTTTCTTGCAGTTACCCTGCTCGTCCACCACAAGGTCTGAATATTTTAATGTGCACACTTGCTTGGTCTTATTGACTTTTATTGATAGGGTTATCTGGAATTTTCTCTTAGAGAAGACTAAAACCTTGTTCTTGGACATATTGACAACCAGACCAAACTCTTCATTGTGCTGGACTAAATTGTTTCTCGCCCGATTCTATTTACTAAGTTCTCTGCAACCCTTATAAAAATATTTAAGGGATGGTTTAATGACAATGAAACATCTGTAGAACAACCATTTGAATGAGATTATGTTAAATTTTGTGACTTCGTTCTTTCATCTTTAGGTTGATAACTAAAGACTTCATGCGTAGAAAAACACGAAATGCCTCTCAGAAATCTTGGTGGTTTTTAACGGTATTGTCGGTCCTTCGTGCATGTAACGATATGTGACTTGCAGACAGTATCTTCGTTGTACATTTGGTGTGTGTTTTAATATTTTTATGTATCTTGGTGTACTATGATGCTCTATGTGTCTATGCCTTGTAGTGTGTACAGCATACTCGCAGGAAGAAGAGGTGTATGAAGTTGGGTCACGTTTTATGATTTGGTCAGTTATTTATTTGAAGGAACAGTGCAAGGAAATACACCGTAGACGAAGACCAAGATTGAAATATATGAAGCAGATTGAAAGAGGTATTTTCAGAAGAAGAGATACCAAAGCTCAAGGGGGGAACAGAGGCAGGACTGCATCAGATCATTCGAAAGTCTGACAGCATGAAATAGATGTATTCTGAATATGGTAAAAGGCTTTGAGTAATGTTTTGTTTCCTTGTCGATACATCCGGATTGTTTTTTTTTTCTATTAACTAAGCATTATTTATCTACTTCCTAGTAGAATACAAGAATTTACTGTGGCATCATCATACGTTAAGTATACTGGGCAACGTTTCGTCCACGAAGCGATTTCAGTTTTAAAGTTTCCACGAGACAAGTATGAAATAACCCCTTGCAAATGGCAAAACAGAATATTGAATTCTAAATCTGTTATCTCCCCCTCATCTAAAAGATATTACAGTGGAAAAGGCACCTTTTACCATGTGGACGCAAAGCACTGCTGATCATGGCGAGGATGCACCACACTTCTATGTACCGTTGTAAGATATTTATGTATTTCTTTCTGTTATTCCCTGCATTGACTGCTCTCCGATTCATTAAACAAATCTTGAAGCCAATCCCACAACCGAGTTGGGAACGTAAATGTGTCGCAGTACCATACATCAGCACATCTGGAACTGGAGGTGATTTTACAGACTCTAGTTCAATGATGAGCAGTTAAGAAATTTCCGCTTATAGAAAGTAAGATAGCGGTTAAATCTGACGCACTTCAAAAGACAGTTCCATTTCTTGAGAATCCGCGAAGGGGTTGGTAATGAGCGTGATTGTCGGAGGTAAGGCTAGCCTATTCTTTTCTCCGGCTCATGCTTTTTAATGGGACATCGACTAATTTGATGCAGTCTTCCAACTCTTCGTTTCTTGTGCTCATATACGCATGTCGTTTATAACATACGGAGTCGGTGATTCTAACCTCCGTCATCCAACGTTAATCCTTCTCTACGAACTCCCCTCTATTACTAAACAGAACGTTTGTCGGAAAATTTGATCCACCGCTTTAACTGTAACGTTTCTGAGACTATAATATAAATTTCTTTCCTAAGTTTATTTCATACTTGAGGTAAGGTTGGCAAACATTTCTCGTACATCTTGATTAGTGCAAAGATTTTAGTAGTTTTATTCTCTTACATTTTTCCACTCTGTCCGCTTTTTCATGCTGTCCTTGATTCTTTGTCTAGATTCATCATAATACTGCCCTGGCTCGTGATCTCGTAAGTGAAATGACTTCGACATTGATGCTGTACAGCGAGACTGTAACGCTCGGGTCTAGCATTCTGTGTTCCAGGTGTCCCAAGAACCGATACGTTCATAGAAAGATCACCGGAAAAAAAGAAAAAAAAAAATGTTTCTTCATTTCTGAAGAATTAAAAAGCGACGGAAGTAACTATGATTTTACCTATTATCTTGGAGGGTGCGTTTGGTGATTACATCTACGTACTACAGACGAGGTAAAATTATTGCGAATTCACTGTTGACATTCTAAATAATTGTTTCGAAAGCTGCAAATATAAAACTAGTCAAAAATTGACTCTTGGATTCCAGTACTGCATGTGAAACGGCAGACTTTATTTTAATCTAGCTGATGTAACGCCTGTTCCTAAAGCATTTATGACTCATAAAAATATATATATAAGATTCCTCACTTAGAGAAAGCACCTTCGGACGCAACTGACAAGCTGTATAATTTTAACTAACTACTTCAACTGCTGACTTAAACTGTATGGGAAACAGATGCAAATGCATTAAGAACAACAGCCCCAGATTTGCTTTACTCCTCAGTCGGATATTGCTCAATAGCTGCGATACTCTTCCAAATCATGTGCCGCACTATTATAAGCATACTCCTGCCTACCCTGTCCAGTAGGTGCCGGTGCTCAGCAATAATGTACCATCTATATCAGAAGGTAAAATATCCTTAAGAATGCTGAAGAGTGAAATTCAGTCATATCCTTTCGCAAGAACATCCCGACATTCTCCTGGAGTAATACGTTATTTGATATCTGTAAACTGTAAAAGATGACATTAACGTTGAGATTTCAAGGTAAAGATTCAGTTTGAGAAGGTCTGATAATATTTTGAAGGTCTAAATGGCACACACTGATACGAACTAAATAACACACACACATCCGTATAAACTTTCTATTTCAATAGACATGATAGTCTTCGATAATCAGAAGAAGAAAAAATCCTGTCAGAGCATGACATTACCACCATGATCCAAATGATTTAGAGGGCAAAAACTACGCATAGTTGGCAATATCACAACGATACGGTATGCACTATGTATGTTATTTTTTTTTTTTTTTAAGAAAAAAAACAGACACCTCACTCAGAAACAATTGGCATGCACTAAGTCACCAATACCGAATTCATTTAACTCCTGTATCTGATCGTGTGATCATATTCTCTTAGTAATATAGTATTTACCGGTAGAAAACGTAATACCCTGTGCTAATGTACAATTTGTGAGACATATAACTGAAATCAACCGTTTCGTTGATACCTTAAATCGATATTCGTGGAGCACAGCACTTTATGGTGGCGAAACATGGACTTTAGGAATACCGGAAAGAAGGAAAATTGAAGCATTTGAAATGTGGTGCTGCAGAAGAATGCTGAAAATTAAGTGCAGAGACAAAGTAAGAAATGAATGAGCTTTGGAAATGATTGGTGAGGAAAGAAGTAACAAGTCCAAGATAATAAGATAAAATCAAACCAGTGACACGCAAAGACAAGCATCAGTTAAAAACGGCGTGAGGCAAGGTTGTAGTCTGTCCCCGGCCTTTTGAAGGAAGCATCCTGCATTCGCCTGGAGTGATTTGAGGAAACCATGGAAAACCGAATTCTGGATGCCCGGAGAGGGATTCAAACCGCTGTCCTCTCGAATGTGAGGACATAACGTTAGCCGGTTCAACACCACGTTCGACGAAATGTAGCAGAAATGATACCTATACCAGTAGATTAAATATATATAAAAAAAAAAAAAAATAATAGGATCGAATACAATTTGAGAAGTAAGTGAATTCTGTTACTTATGGTAGGAAGAAAAATTACAACCAATGGCCGAAGCAAAAAATGAGGTTAAAAGCAGAATAGTACTAGCATAAAAAAAACAGCCTTCATGAAAAAGAGAAATCTTTTAGTTTCAAATATTGATCTGGGAATTAGAAAAGACTTTTTAATACTCTATGTGTGGAGCACAACACTTATGGTAGCGAAACATGGACTTTAGGAATACCGGAAAGAAGGAAAATTGAAGCATTTGAAATGTGGTCCTGCAGAAGAATGCTGAATTGTACAGTACTTTTTATCATAAGAGTATTTTCAGTACGAATGAATAAATGCTCTTCATACACGATGTTCAAGGCACGCTGTCATTGATACGGTGGCAGACGCATAAAGAGATATATATTAAAAAATACTTCTACCTTATTCGTCGAAAAACAAATTATGATTGTCCCATTGGTAGCTGTTTGAATTACATGTTAATGTGGACTGTGATCGGCGGACAGCGGACATTACACTCCAGATCGTAGTGCATATGAATTAGACTGACAAAGCGATTTTTAAAACGTCTGGTGTAAGGAAACGAGTTTCTTAGAAGGTGTTTTTTTTTCCCTCTCCGCAAGCTGCTGCGGGGTTGACACACACGCCAGTTTTTATGTGTTGGCGGCGTCCCGCCTCCTAATGAGATGTAGGGACGAAGAGTCGCACAGACCGATTTAAAAAAATCTCTGTTAACTCTAAGAAACCGTATCTTTCGAACCACTGATCCGATTTAATTGAACTAAACACCATTTTAATACTCAGAAAATTTTGATACTAATCGACACGTCACATGACTAGTGTCAAATTAAAATATGTAATACTTATTATAAAATATAGAACCCAGGACCACAGAATAAAAAGAAAAAGTTAATATTATACCGCATTTCGAATTGAAGTTGAGGTTTAATACTCTGACCGCGTGACATTTAGACGAATTATGACTAGAGCGCACCTGCGTGGCACGTGGCAGTGGCGCACACCTGCGCGACGTGGGTGGCGGGGAGGGGAAGGGGGCGGGAATGACCACAAACTGACCACAAGTTGGCGCCGGCCCGCCTTCGATACGTCACACCACAAGAATGTAATACTAAAGTGAATTTTGTACCGTAATTGAGGTTTAAAAAATAAATAATAAAGCCATTTAGACGATTTATGACCCGTAACTCAGGTTAAGAAGTGGCACGTGGCCTTCTTGACAGCTTGATGACAGGTGTTGATGATTTATGGTGGGCAAGTGGCCAGGCGAACACCTGCGCGACGTGGGTGGTCTGGCGGCACGTGCGCGGCGGGGGGAGGGGGAAAAACAAGATGGCGGCGCACCGGTGTATTGACACTACTCGCATCAGATTAAGTCTTCTTTATATTCCGTTTTAGTGGGTTGCACCTTGTTCTTCATAAATTAATTCTCAATATGTGCAACGATTTTAGGTAGTCGAGGAAGAAACTAGTGCCAAGTAGTAAGCATTCCGAAGATTTCATCTTCGCTTGGCCAATCCTTGTGCGCACAGTTCCTCTTGTGATTACCATGAAGACATTTCCAGGATCAGTGAAGGCAGGAAGCTGTTCCTGCATATAAGTTACAGTTTATATGGGTCATAATTATGCGTAGAGCCTTCTTCAGCCTCTATTTTTCTTCTAATTGGTCAACCATATTCCGCTCCAGAGAAAAAATGTGCTACATCTGTTCCTCCCTTTTATTGCCAGTGAACTTCTTAATGATGTTGTACCTGGGTCACAATTTATTTTAGTAGTGATACAGTGTCTTCTATAAGTGAGGGACCTTCTTAATGAACACCAAGCTATTTTCGTGTAAAACAGTATTCCAAATTAATATGCTCTCAATTTTTATTTTCCTTTTGTTAGTTTGTTTTTAAAATAAAAAGTGCAAACGTAAATCTATTGTGAGGTGAAAAGCATTTGTACTACTCGCTCAGATTCATTTTTTTATACTGCCACAGCAAAGGCATCATCATAAAATTCTTAATATGTTTGGTATTATCATTTTTTTATATATATTAATGGGCAAGAAGACAGTACGTCTTTAGGGAAGCCCTTTTCTTTGATTAGATACTGCTTAGAATTCTATTGATTTCAATTTAAAAAATTATAACCACCAACGGAAATGTAATTATTTTAGTTAAGCCATGGTCGTGAGTTAAGTTGTAGCTCTCACTCAATAGTGCGCGATGTTCGACAGTATCGTTACAATGATGACAGTTAAAAAAATTCCTCTCTAGGGATGTTGTCTCTTTTAAAACCATTCTCTATGCAGAGTATAAATGGGCTACTTACGTTTTACAGTTTTTATGAGGCTTTATAATGCTTGTTCGGGTGTTAACAAACCACTAATTTTACCTATATCCAGATATATGGCATCAGAATAACAACATGGCAACTGCTGTTTAAGAGGTACGAGTTTGGTCGTAACCTATCTTCTTCGCTATTTTTGATATCCGTTACTGACCCGATAGCTACTTTTTTTAGCCTAGAGGTTGATGATGAGGAGACAAAACAGGTGACCAGAGGGATACTGAATACAGAAGCACGGTGTGAAAAATCATAAACATCAAAGAAATAGTCATAGGAAGGGTCGCAGTATGGATGATGAAAAGTAAAGATAAAAATATGGAAAAGTCAGTTATAAGATCACTACTAGTCAACTGAAGTATCATAGCTAGAACGTAATAGAATTTGATAAATTGATGGAGGTGTACAAATCACAAACAGCTGTAGGGGTAGAGTCTAGGGTAAAAGAAGAAAAAGGGTAGATAGTGAAGTTTTCCTCCGCGGTTACAGAGTTTTTCATAGAGATTAGTCATGAGTTACAAGGGATAGAAAATGCGAAAAAAATAAGGGAATTTTTGTTGTTTAGCATAACGGAAGAATAAATATCAAACGCGAAGAGTAGAAATTAAACTTCATGTGATCGTCATTATTGGGTTGGACTTAAACTTATAAGGTGTTGACTAGTAATGAAATTAAATTACTAACATAAGAAAGCAGAGATTTCCAAATACTTCAGTAAGGCAAGGAGGCCAGACAAAAGTGGGAGAACAGAGCAGAACAGGAAAAAAAACATGCTGGATATCTTCCAAATTGATCCTGCTGATAATCGTGTGGATTATTAAATTTCGGAAGGAATAAATATCCACGACGCAGTTCTGATGCATATAAGAGGGACCAAAAATGAAGGTTGTTGGTAAACAGATAAAAAGGCACGTTTCATAAGAGATATTTCAGGGAAAGAATCAGTATGTAG
>JARYHS010014127.1:0-16849 GCA_031002005.1 Vandiemenella viatica | reverse complement strand
ACTCTCTCAGCTGTCAAGGTTAACACAAGCAACATTACGTCAACCATTAGAATATTAGCAGACCGCGCTGTTGTATATTTCTCTGTTCTGGACCTCTCGACTGCTATGACGCAATTCTCACCCTCTTCATCGAGTAATTCTTGATCTTCAAAAACCCTTTAAAATACGTTGTCTGACATTGCAAATATTCTTAAATCCTCAGCACTTCATCCTCCAATAACAAATTAACCAATCCTGATGTCTGAAAATGGAACCTATCAATACCTCTATTATTCTTGTAATATAACTTCATTAACTAATTAATTCTTCATCCATGATTTCCGAATTTCCAATTTCTTAACTCTTCGCTTCACTTGACATTTAAACTCTTTTTGAACAATGTTTTATTCAGACACTGGAATGGCGAATATGTGGGATAGTAATTTGACCTTAGGCATTCAATTCTGTTGACAGAATTAGAAACCGGAAAATTAAAGATCTGATTTAGGTTTGTATGGGATGTTTTAAATTTACTAAAAAAAATCAGTTACACCATCTGTTGACAGATTACGAGATTAAGAGTATGGCTAACACAAAAATTTACTTGTTGCAGCAGACATCGTTTTTTTTATTAATTGTAATTTTTATTAACTGTCATTACTTGCAGTCATTGGGAACAAATAATATCCGAACAAATTAAATCAACGCTGTGATCTGCACTTAGATTCAAGAATCCAGGCGCAGAGCTGGACAAGAAATTTGACTGCATCACTGATCATAAATATATAAATAAATTAATTACAGTTAAATTGTTTTTTGTTTTATTTATTTAGTTTGTGGAAGCCTTGAAGGTTCAGTCCTTATCCGAATCATTTAAGAAATCTGTTCGTGCAAAATCTAGTATTCTTCATAATCCTAAGTTTAGCTTCCCTTTTGATCCTGTAAACTCCATGTTTAGTTGTTTCAAATTAGTAGCAAGGACTCTAATTTTTTCTTTTGCACCCCAGAATCTACACCCAGTAACTCATCACTAATCTGTGAACGCTAGTGAACTGAAGTATTCAGTTCCTCTAGGGAGCGTCCATAAACCACGTAGCTCCATTTTGGCCTCTTGTGAAGCCCCACTCCCCCCATCCCCCACCCCCCACTTAGCCCAACATGGCTTTTATCTTTATCCCTCCCCCCCAGGGAGCACATAGCTTTTTCCTCCTATTGATTCCAGAAGACATTTTATACAGTTTTCTCTTGTCAGACTATCGTAAATTACGTACAGAGGTAATTAATTGACGGAAATAAATATTTACATGCTGCTGAGTGTTCTGTACTTCATTTTAACTGTGACAAATAATAAATGAGTGAAAAGCTACGTGGACTGGCTCGGAACCCCTTCGCCCCCCTCACGTAGCTTACCAGCCAACCCCTCTCCCCCTCCACCCCTAGACTGAGCTACGTAGTTTATGGACGATCCTCTATCACTGCGGTACACTCTCTGACCATCGGAGAAAACATCAATAACTAGTACTGGTTTCCTATAACCCAGTTTCTACCGTTATAACTACTTGTAGTTTCTCTATTTCTAATAATTTACTAAACTTTGAACATTATACTCTAAATAGTCTTATAACTGGCCCTGTGTTATTTTGAGTATTACTTTTCGCCATCCTTGTAGCAAATCACTCTTTTATTCCTTCATCGTATTCAACCATTTTTTTTACTATTTGTGACTTTTTCCCATCGTGCATCTGCACTCGACATCCCTTTGGTCACCTATTTTTATCGCGTCACCAGCTCCCTTGCTTCGTTAACCCATTATGTCCATCACACTTTCTGATAAAAACGTTTATCGCATCCTGTTTGTAGGAGAATTGTTGCTGCGTCCATTCCAGTTAACAATAAAATTCTTTGAATTCAAATATACGCAAATACCTCACTGATATTAAAAGTAAAATCCACCGAAAACATTCTACAAATAAAAAAGCGATAATTCTGAGAAACGATAATGATCTTAGGGCCTGTGAGAAGTAAAATGGTATCTACTATGTATCTGAATTTAAGCCTTTTTGTTGAGGGCATGAGTTAATGACAATCTTCGGTTTTACTTCGAGGTACGCAAAATCTTTCACCACTTCCGGTGCAATGTGGTTTCCACAAGGAAACTGTTGTATTTTGAAATTGTTGATTTCACATTGTAAAACGAGTACAAAAATGAAGCCGTAAACATATTTTCTAAAATAAAAGTGAATTTTGCTTAAGTCTCAAATTTTCGTATGACCACATTACTTCCTTTGTGCAGCCATATCTGGAAGGAGTAATTGAAGAAAATCATATGTCAGTGTCTGTGGTATTTAAGGTTTTTAACACATAAGAACCAATGAGATGATGATCTTGGTTTCACTTAGAGGTACACAAAATCTTTGCTCACTTCCGGTGGAATACAGGTTTGATTAACAAGCTGTCGAATTTTGAAATAACTGATTCGCATATTGTTGACAGGAGTTTCGTATGGTGTCAGTAGAAACTCACGCCAAATGGGTACGGGACTACTGAATTTGCTGTGTATAATACTTGGTGCTATCTATGTGTACAACAGGTAAGACCAAGGAATGTATCATATTATTATTTTGTTGTTGTTAAGAGTATCATGGGACAGCTCCGACCCACCGCGGTTTGAACTGTTATGGTTCAGACTGAATTTCAACCATCAGCGTACTCGATTTTCTGAACGATTCTTCTTAGTTATTTTCAGCTCTGTATAATACAGAAAACAAATCAAAACATTTGATAATAATTTGGGTAACTGCACCTCTGTCAGAACCTACCCTAAACTGGTACTAATCTGTTGTAATTTTGATTTTTACTTCTTTATAATGTCCTCTTCACGTTTTGTACGCTTATTTTACGGAAAAGTGACCACGAATTAAATTAAAATTTCCGAAATATGAGAGGGACGCACAACTATTAGATGCGGCCAAAGCTGCAGAATCAATGACAATCTCGAGAAATGTTGGTTAAATCCTTGACTCCACGTCAATACGTCGGAATGTTCAATAATTGTCACATCGCTCTGATATTTGGCACATATGTTCCTTAGGCGATAATGTTTGAATACGTGTTCCAAATTTCAGACTGATAGGACAATTTTTGTAGGTTCCGACGTATTAACGTGTTACCAAATCCTTTGTTGTAAGGTTTTCTTGCAGTTTCAGCTTTCCTCCGTTGTAAAAAATCGCACAAAATTTACAAATAGAAAATATTTGCTCGATGTGGTGCGCAGCAGCGCTTGCTTGCCATCTTGTATCGAAACAAGGAATCGGAGACGATCGAGAATTACTGGCGATTGCGAGTCCACAAAAAATTGGCGTCATAATACTTGGTGTACTCATCCCAAGACACTTCTAGAATTACTTTCCGAAGTACATTTAACAATTAATATATTTTTCTCGAGCTTCCAGCCGTGTTAATATGTCATATGACATATTAACACGGCTGGAAGCTCGAGAAAAATATATTAATATTCAACGCCGTGAAAAATTACGATCCTACATTTAACAATGTCATGCTGGTCCAGGGTGTATTAAAACCTAATTTCTGCTTGACAATAGTGGTACACGCTGTATTGCAACGTCTTGCGATTCACTATATCAGTATTATGACGTCATTATAGTTTATATAGTGAATGGTGATGTAGAGAAATCGCGATCTCCGGTAGACTCGACAACATCGATTGCTTCCGTTGGGGGGCATCCATATCTTACGTGAGGTGTTTTTCCGGATTTCCGGCCCCCCACCGTCTGGCGAGATTTCGCGAGATCTGGTCCGACCCCGACCTCCCTCCCCAGAAATGACCCTAAAAACTTTTTGAGGCTTTTTGTTTTGGTCTCACCCTTCGAAAGCCGGTTACACCTTAACTTTTCGACGAAATGCCCTTCTAAAATCGACTTTCACGTGTTTTGTGCACTTAACCTCACGTGAGATTTCCGTTGACCCCCTCCCCCTTGATGAGATTTCGCCGGACACCTTCCCCCCTATTTCACCTCACGTAATTTATGGACGCCCCCTTGTAAACAAATATACCTTTTCCGAGATGGATCCGCAGAACAAAATTTTCGTTTTTTTTATAAGTTTTTTATTTTTTTCCTCTTGGTCCAGGCCGCATTTAAACCTAACCACATTTATGATAAAACGAAAATTTTTAAGTTTATATGAACTCTGTACCGCATTTCAACATTTGTTCAGACTCTATTATGTCAGCATTTTTAGTTTAATTTGTGGCAAATTTTCCTATAGTAAGAGCAGTTCATCCAAATTTCAACTTGTTAGTAGCATTTTCGGGTGGGTTCCAATAGTGGTGCAGTCCTCCCAAGCCGTTATTGCGAAATATCAGAACTGACCTTGGACCATCCGACAAATGCCATGTACTGCTCTGTTTCCAGCCAACCAGCAAATAATAATTGCTACCAGGGCATACGCTCCAGCAAATAATAATAATTCTATTGATAAACATACGATACATCCGGCCATCCAGATTTCGGTTTTCCATAGTTTCACGAAATCATATCAGGCGAATGACGGAATGGATCCTTCAAAAGGCCACGATCGAATATCCCTCTCCGTTCCTTGCCCTGCCTGTCATGACCTAGATGTCGATGAGGCTTAAGGCAATAAACAAAAAAATATTACGTGGATACAATTAAAGATCGTGTTACTTAGGATAGGTTCGCGGGTTTCCAGGGGAGAGCTAATTATCGTGGAAATCTCCTAACCCACAAACTTTATTCTACTTTTGGCCAGTGGCTGCAAAGGGGTGTGGTAATATTTTAATTAAAAAATGGAGCCATTTATTTTCAAAGCCAACCCGCAAATCACTAGGTTAATCGAATAATATGGACACATTATTTTAGTGAAATTTTCTTACGCTGGCTTTTCTGCACATTTATTAAC
Source organism: Vandiemenella viatica (assembly GCA_031002005.1). Lineage (NCBI taxonomy): Eukaryota > Metazoa > Arthropoda > Insecta > Orthoptera > Morabidae > Vandiemenella > Vandiemenella viatica. The sequence continues at coordinate 11,929 of JARYHS010014127.1, read as the reverse complement.
AACTTCCTCTTCTGATTTTTACTTTTTAGATTTCTATTTGTGTTATAATTTGCATTATCGGGTACTACAGTATAAAGAAAATTGTATTAAAAAAAAAAAAGAAGAAGAAAGAAAAAAAAATTACCGATTATTCATACTGCTGTACTGCAGGATGTCTGTTTTAATTCTAGTCAAGACCGAGTTATTGGTGAGGGGTAACGCTCTGGCCTCGCGTTCGGGAGGACGCGGGTTCGAATCCCTGTCCGGGCATCCTGATTTGGGTTTTACATGCTTTTCCCAAATTACTCCACACGAATGCTTGCTTTAAAAAAGGCCATGGCCGAATTCTTTCCGTTCCTCGATCCACATCTTTTCCCTCCTATACTGACGTCGACAAAGCTAGAAGCAAATAAATAAATAAAAAAATTAATATCGCTGTCCGAAAACAAGAATTTCTACCGCATACGCAAATACATTCCCACGTTTTCCCTCTACGGAATTTAACCTAAACTATATACGACTCTTTTAATCAGGAGGAAAAAAAAATGTCACAGGTAAAATGAAGTATAGAACACACAACAGCATGTGAATATTTATTTCCGGCATTTAATTATCTCCGTATGCAATTTACGATAGTCTGACAAGAGGAAACAATACAAAATGTCTTCTGGAATCGATAGGGAAAGAAAGCTACGTGCTACGTGGGAAAGGGGTGGGGGTAGAGGCAAAAGCTACTTCGAACATCGTGGGAGGGGGGGGGGGGACTTCACAGGAGGAGAAAATGGTGATACGTGGATTATGGACGCTCCCTTAGAGGCGGGAAAGACCATGGCCTTTTCAGGGAAGCATCCCAGCATTCGTCTGAAGTGATTTGGGGAAAACATGGAAAACCCAAATCTGGATGCCCGGACGGGGACTCGAACCCGCGTCTTCCTGAATAGGCCAGAGCATTACCGCTCACCCACCACGCTCGGTGGGAGCATTGTCGATTGCCTTAATGTATTCTGACAGTATTGTATTGCCATAAGCTAAATAAATAAAAGAGAAGAATGTGACACATCACTTCCGGTAGTGCACTAAAATTTTCGATAAACAAATTTTCGTAGACCTTCTGAAATATAACGTGTTACCTTAAGAAATTCTGCAGATTATTGAATCAAAATTAACTTCATTATCAATTTTATTAAGTGTTGGTATAAACGACATCCATATTTACCTTACTTCCAACGATTTCGCATCAGCTTAAATGATTTTATCATCCCCTTTCCGAATTATTCACAATTAATTTCTTTATTTTCCAGCTAACATAATCTTGCATATTTAGATAATCGTCTTGGGTATCAAATGAAAGTTGGAAAACCGCCGACTTTTAAGATGTTTCAATTTTACTAATTATTCCAACAGTCGTACAAACTTCTGGATAAAACCCATTAAAAAAATTACTATTTCTCCTCTTTATTTAAAAAATCACTTACTTATCCGAATTTCTTTTTAAACTTTATAATGATAAGTAACCTGCTTAAAGTTACAGGAAAACTGTAGCAATCTTGATGGAGTTTGCGCTTTTTGCAAAATAAATAAATTGATGTTTTTTTTTTTTTTTTTTTTTTTTTTTTTTTTTTTTTTTTTTTTGAGAGAGACAATTCAGCTTATTTATTATATTTAGTTGTCGTATGGCTAAGCAATTTATGTAATACGTATAAATATATACAATATATACATCGACAAGAATGGTGGTAGCATTCACAAATCGATGTCTAGTTGATGCAGCCCTACTGTGAAGGAAGTTGTAGCACTGAAAACATTTTGAAATGGACTATCGTATTTCCTTAGAGGGCATTCCTTGATGTTATGCTGATGAGCTCCGTAGTTACAGATAGGAGAATCCTGAAGTGCCCACTTTCAGAGCATGGCATTCAGCTAATTGTTTGGCATTCTTCAAACTAGTGGCTGCCCCCTTTTCTTTGCGTCAGGAATTTTCTGTGTGGGTTAAAATATCGCCCAGCCAGCAGAGTTGTTCGGAACATTACTAAGAGGAAGCGGTTCTAATTTTATGGTCTATAGTGTCTTAGTAATCTTCGGTAAAGAGTCTGATGTTTATACTGAAGGAGGATTACTGTGCTCTGGTTGCCAGGAGATCCTACAGGATTGTCTGGCAGGCCGACTGTGTAGACTATTTAGCCGTGCAAGCACGTTGCCCAGGGCGTACCACCAGAAGGCTAGTCTACGTTACACCCCTCTATACTGAAAATGTTTCTTTAGTAAATAAAAAGTTAAATGCATCTCGATCCTCCTCATTTGAAGCTATTGAGAATATTAATCACTCTAGTGCGAAGTAATACCCACTTTATTAAACCTCAAAGCATTTTCATTCCGAGTTGCATCTCATATTTACTCGTGTCGAGGCAATCTGTACCTGGAAGACCATCAGTAACATTACATGACGAGTTCCGTGGCTGTCTAATGAGTAATGAATATTACACTTTGTAATAGTCAAGACTAACCAATAGAAATGCTGAATAGTATACCAAAAACACTGAAAGAATTTAAAATTAGTAAAAGGCGACAATAGATGGCTGGGGAAATTGTACTCAAAGAATTTAAGATTAGAATCAAGTAATCAGAAGTTTTGCCACCGGGACATACCCTCAATCGGAATTAAATTAAACTTTCTTCCTTGGGGATTGAGAATCTCTTGGTTTTCTCGCTTGCTGAAGTAGATCCTGATTGTCTGAGCTCAGTAGTGACATAGATAGTAATCCATTACATTGCCTAATTGTGCCTATTATCTTTTCACCATGATCATGGTGCTTTCTCTTTTCATATCTTTCGCCGGGTCGAGTATTTTCCTGAATATCTCAGTATTGCCTGCGTTTGATGTCTAGTTTTTTTGTGTGACCTTTCTTATTACATGCGCGACATTCCTATCCATACAGCTTTGTGCTGAAACACAGCTGTAGATACTTTGGTTAGAAGGTATGCTACTTCCATCTTGTCGATCTTTGATGCTTCTTTTTCCAAGATATTTTGTGATTCTTCTATTAAATTTACTACACCCTTCCTTCTGCTGTCTTTTATTGGCCCGATTCCTTAATAGGGTCTCGTGTTCTAGATCGGCTTTCTCCGCAAATATTTTCATTTCATTTCGGTTAAGTTGAAGGTTGGTATGTCAGTTGACTGACTTTCTATAAATAAAGCTTTAAGAAATCCATTCTTTCTTTACTTGGCCCTAAAAGGTTAATTTAATCTGTTTTTTTCACACTAACCTTCGGACGTGAATAAATTTCTTTTAATTGTGTATCGTTCAAAACTCACTTCCAGAATGATGAAATTTCCGGAAACTCATATAAAAATAGTTTCTTTGTTTGGCATACCTTATTAGACTGAAAAATTCTGTTAATCAATTATAAACTTTATCTGTTATTTTTAATACCATTTCAAACACAATGAGTAAGCTGATTATCTTCCTTCTGTTACACGATATGCGTTTTTTTTTTAAAAAAATTATTACTACCAATTATCAGTCTTATTTGTAATTTTTGCATTATAACCGTCCTTTAATACATGCAGTGCATTATCATGCCGTCTACGAAAGCTAGGGCGGAAAATTGGTCATTTCTGTCAGTCAACAGCCTTCTTTTGTCATTGGACTGACGGTGTGAAAACTGCATGGAATAAAGAATGTTCTGAACCTTTCCTCTGTGACAACACCACTTGGTGGCGGCAAACGGCGATTACCTCGCCACAAGAACTCCCAGCGTGATGGCTGGTGGTAAGTAAAAACTATTAAACTACTTATTTCAGAATGTATACCAATCTACAGTGTGTTTCGTTGACTCGATGGGCAGATTTGTCACGGTATACATTGTGTCACAAACTTTACTAAAAAATGAACTGACATCGTCGGTACCATATAATTTACTTAGGTTTCCCGTAGATACCCTTAACACAGAATTATCTACCATTATATTCTTTAACACTTTATGTTTCTTCTTTTTGAGTGTTTGAGCTAGTGACATAAACATATAAATGGTTATGTTCATTCGAGAGTTTACCCAGCTTTAGCGTCTGTAAACTGCGTTCATTCTCTTATTTTAGTTGTAAAATAGATTATTATTTCTCGGGGCTTCACGGCTCGTCTATGTTGGGGTAACTAGAGTCCGAGATGCTTTTTTTTTTTTTTGGAGGAGGAGGGTTGGGGGTTAGGAACAGGAAGGAATTTGACCATGGCTTTTTGAAGGACCAATACCGGCACTCACCTGAAGTAATTTCGATAAAAAATGGAAAACCGAAAGCTTGATGGCTGGACAGGGGGATATGAACCTACATGTTCTTAAATGCCAGGCCCGAACATTACCTCCCACCCATCTTGCTCGTTATAGAGTGGTGATAGCAACGTTGAAAAAATGCTGCACAAAATTAGCAGTGTCGCCAATTCACCGTAGCGTGCGATCCATTCCAGTTCAAAAAAACAAACAAAAAACTGTTCGCTTCGCGCGCCATGATGCTTGTTAAAGCGCATGAACTAGCGAATTTACCCACGGAATCAAGGCTGTCTTTCGGAACAATATGAGCAACTCCCGCACTGGTGGTCGGGGATATTTACATCCAACCTTACTCAAGTCCATCCATCAATTAATCTCAATCATTAAGACAATCTTATTATCACTCATTTAGCAGTAAATAAATGTGGTCACTTCGTCAACTTTGATTGTGTTTAGTATCAATGGTGAGAAGAGCTATGGAATTTATTACGGTTTTTATTGTTAACTTTAACCTCTCGCTTTTCTTCCAGTTAGCAGGCACTTGCTCCATTTTCATCAGTCTGAAGAAACTAATCTTGCCATTTAATATAGAACAAGATATTTTTGTGAGGAATCATTTTTGTTGTTGTTGTACATAGTACCTTGTGGTACTACGTACAATAGCCAACCGGCTTGTGACGTTTGCAGACACATAGAAATTATCTTTTTTTTAATTGATATTTCCAGTCGAAGAAAGGAAATGAATGTTGTCATTTAAAACGCAATGATCTAATTCCTTCCAGTTCCTGTTTGTGATCAATTGAATCATCTGTGCTATTCTGCCAATGAAAGTTCTAAGTTTGAGGCGTAGATTGTGAAACGTTTCAGCATTCGCATGGATGCATACGATAAACTATCAGGAAACATTGTCCGATGGAGCAGCACTGGATTTCAATTGGAACCCTTGCTCAGGTGCGGTGTGGCAGAACGCTCAGTTTGATTTTATCACTTTCTGAATACACGTATACAAGTTTAATTTAAATATCTTTGACATTTTAAGATTTGAAGTGGAATGATGAACGACAATTATCTAAAAATATTTTTTGAATGAGAGTGAAGTTGTCGAAAGTTTAGTGTTAAATTTTTCAGTCGTACGTTCATTAATATAATTGGATGTCTTATCGAACGGATGGTCCGAGTTATTCTTCCGTCGTAAACAAAATAACAGACTCCTGATTTGTAACACCGATGATTTGGTAATCCTTTTTACTAAGAAGATATTACACTCATTTTCCTTCATTGATCTGATACTCCTGTAATACGACATATCTGATATCAACGTGTAAAGAAAAAAAAATATCAAAAGATGAGAGACTTCTGTTACTAAGTGCGATGGAGTGTTAATTAATGCTCATGGTCGTATCTTCCCTTCCATATACTATACACAGTTCGTCGCCGTATATCTATCTAGGTCTGATAACCTATGTGTGTCTTACACACCCCCATCAATTACTTCACCCGCCTTCTATCTTCTAATAGCTCCCAATCCAACTCCTGCATAACACCTGTTATTTGTGCAAACAAATCTAGTTTCCCTCCCATGCAAACACTACAACCCTTTTTTTCCATTTTATGACCTTGTGTCTTGTATACGATGGAATTCATTTGAGCAGGGAGATGATTAAGGGCAAGTATTAAAACGGATATCAAATATGGCCACATCGAAGGAACCATCTTGAAGTTAACTTAGATGATTACGGAAGATAATGGAAAACCTCAATATGGATGACCGTTCTGGAGAGCGAATCAATATCCTCCTGATAATTGGTACTCATAACGCGATTCTCACATCATACTCAACCAAGAGCTTGACTAAGTTTTTGTAGCTCTGTTCCCTTGTTTCGTTGACACTCCCTTCATCGCCCGCTCTAAAGTTCTTTTGAATCTTTCCTTACCTCCCAGTGTGTTCTGCTACACTGAGATTATTATCAAGTCATATGCCAAGATATTCACGTCTTATATCTTCAATAATTAATACCTCGTTATTCATCCATTAATAAAATAACTTTTATCTGCCTATGTATTTGGCATTTCTTTTGGTTCTAGCCAGTCGGATGTTTTGTACTGATACCTCTGTAGCTGTTCACACTTTTCTCTCATTTTAACACTGTTATACAACATTAGATCTTTTAAACACAACCACACCTACTGACTACCCCACTAACAATAGAATTGTCCATTTTGTTCTTATCTTTTAAAACTGCTTCATTACTTTTTTTTTTTTGCTTATGGATTTACGAATTGTTGGCGTCATTAGAGGCGGAAAACGACTGGGGGCAAGGAACAGGAAGGAATTCGTCCATGGGATTTTTGGAGGAACCATCAGTCCATCACAGCATTCGCCTGGAGTGATTTAGGAAAAAAACCGTGGAAAACTGAATTCTGAAACTCCGGCCGGAAGTTCAAACCCGCGTCCTCCCGAATGCGAGGCTAGAGTGTTACCCTCATCCAGCACGCTCGATCACCTTTAACCTCATACTATTTACCCTATTTGTTCTGAAACTTGTTGACAAATTCCTACCATCCATTTATGCCTCCAAACTAATTAGATTTCCTTTTTGCCTTTATAAGGCAATACTGAAAAATCCTGACCATTTCACCCTGCAACGTCATCGATTTCTCCAAATCTGGAATCCTCCTATCCCTAAAGCAAACCCCATTCTTTCCCTTTCGCCGTCGCTATTATATTCAGGGGGTTTTCGGAAAATAGCATAGAGAACGACCTAAGGCGGGGAAGAAGCATACAAGGATGGAGTTCATCTAGGTCTTGAGTCGCCATGTTTGGTCCACAGTTGAAACTAGTTGTGAGGCGGATTAATGCGGAGACGATACTTGGGAAACATATTTGTTTCCTCTCGGGGGTTGCGCCTGTATATTTCGTTTATTGCTTAGATTTTTAAATTTTGAATGACTGCATAGACAACAAAATCTCTTTTAGACGAAATAGAAAATACTTGACGATACGGACACCGAAAGCTGATACAGGAACCAGTGAAACCGACGGGAATCTAAATCTTCAGAAGTATAGTCATGATTAGCGAGATACTAAGAAATTTTGCAAGAGCCTTGAGTGAAAACAAAGAGGGATTATTACCAAAGTTAATTTTATTTCAACCTTCGCAATACATGTTTATGATAAATGTAAGTTAAAATTAGAATTTCTTTTCGTCATATGATAGTGACATTCTAGATGAAATTATGAAAAATTCTGAACGCAAATAAATAAATCGGTACGATACGAATAACACCGTATTCGGAATTGAATGAATCTGAAAGAAAAGCTCTAAAAAGAAACATTTTTTTTTAACCTGGTTTGACAAAAATCTTGAAAAAATGGGAAGTGCATGCCAAAACATTCAAAATTTACTATGAATGGAAACGTGAAATTTGAAACCGTTCGATGCAGTGAGAAGAGAGCTAGGGGCAAATACAAATTACTTATAGTCAGACAAATAGTAGAAACTAACATTAATTTCAGCATGTGTTATAAAGAGAGAATCGGAAAGAACGAAGCAAGCAAGCTCTTACAGCAAAGTCGCAGAAGAATAGTTCGTCACTGTTGAATGGTCACATTTCTTTAAAATAAATTGTTTAATATTAACTAAGGACGTAGCCTTAAATTCTATCTCATTTCATCAATGTGTCATTATTTCTAGGTTACAACTGTCATATTTTAAATTTGATCAAGCCTTGAGATTTATTATTTGTAACTTGTACGAGTATTGCAATATAATCTTCGGGGGTATGAGCATTGTATTCATTTGCGTTGCAACAAGCAATTATTTTCATGGAAGGTTTTTTTTCTTTTCTTTAAGATGCTAATCTAATTTACCAGTTAATACATTTGCATTAAAATTGGTTTAATCTCGAAAAAATAAAAATTGCCATAGTTGTCATATAAAACATACAATTCTAGTTACCGTTTTTATGATCATATGAATTCCCGCTCTTAGCATTCCAACTCTTCAATTAAGACGCTATGTATATAATAATAATTTAAGAAATTTCGCTTATTTGTTTTGGTTATGAAATTTAGACTATACTCCGTACTGTTCTAAGATTCCATTGGTCGATTCAAAAGCAGTGACTTTATAAACCCTGCTTCAGAGATTTGAATGAGCATGCAGCATGTCACATTTCAAGAGGCGCGGGATTTTTGTGATGAATTTTGCGCTTAATTTGACTCTGACAATTATAAGTTTTAGTGTCTGAAACATATATATTTGCATTAGCTCTAGCATCTTGGACACGTGTTTGAAATATTGCGGCATGTCTGCACAGTGTTTTGTAGTTTCTATTTTTGACGGTGACCTGTTTACTTGCCAGTACAGGAATGACGTGATATGCAGCCGGTATATTTGAACCACTTGTTACTCTCGCCGGTTTGGTCGTCCACTGGAAGTCGACCGATTAATAGTGTAACGATGGCCCCTTGATGTGTGTTGTTTCTATTGTGTATTGAGTGTCGTGTTTCTTTCATTGTTCCATTATTCCACAGGGACACGATGGGCGGTGGTAGGAAACGACGGATCCATCAAAAGAAACAAGCCAAGAAGAAATTAATGCAAAATATTTTGCGAAGAGTGCATGAAGATAAGGAAAATTTCGAAGATGACGATTTAGATTTGTCGTTTGAAGATGACTCCAAGGAGGAATTTAGTTTTCTAGAAGATGAAGTAGCCGAGGACAGTGTTTCGCAAGAAGCTGCAGCTGAATTTGTAGCTACCGAAAAAAGAAAATCGGAATATTCCCCTCAAAGAAGGGCATCAAAAAGAAGTAGAGTATCAGTGTTAAAAAATGAAAAGAGGTGGCCGAAGAGTAATTCTTCTACGGACAATTTGGCTTCTTGGTTGACGGAAGCGGAGCAACTATTTCTTCCTTCTCCTGCAGCAAATGATATCAGAATTCAGTGTGGTAGTGCGGCAAGAAACGTTGTGTCAAGTCCTGCTATTTTTGTGTCTGGTCAAGATAATACCTTCATTGCTTCTACTCCTACAGTCAAAAATGAAACATCTACTATAAAAATTGTTGAAAAATCAATGCCTGCTGTGTATATGAGTGTTCAGGATAAATCGACGATTGGCTCTACACCTTCCATCAAAAAGAAGACTTCTTCATTTCCGAATCTAGAGAAACTGACACAAGTATTTGCTGATCGACCCAAATTTAGGAGCTCAAAGAAACGCACTAAAAGTCTTAGTTACTGCTCGCCAAAAGATTGTAGAGTATCCTCGTTTAGATCCTTAACACAGGTGTGCTTGGAGTATTCGACACCAGTAATTAAGCAAAAATCAAATTTCAGGTCTTGTCAGAGGTCAGTGGATGTTATAAAGAATGATATCAATGTGGGAGATGGAGTAAAGCACAGCAAAAGTATACCTAATTTGATCGCTGTATATGAAGCTGAGGTATGTAGACCAAGCTGTTGCATTCAAATTATCTTTGCTTATTTGTAAATTACCATTTTCTCATTGATTTTTATTTATTTTTAGAAAAAAAATCATATTGCTTAGTACTGATTTTGCTTTACAGGTAGAGTTAGGCTAAAAAACAAGTGATGTTTGTGAAACACTGGATTAATTTGATTTGTGAATTATTATTATTATTATTTTTTTTTTTTGTATTGACTTACGTATTATAGAAATCAAACATTTAATTCTGTTGGCAGGTGGGTGATAAATTGCCCATGTGTTCATTTGAAAGGGTGGAAGAAGTTTTGCAATCCAGCAGTGACACTCGAGCCTATACACAGGTAATGTTTTCAAATCACATTCTTAGTCAAAGGCTGCCCCCTCTCCTCCTCCCCCCCCCATTATTTACCATAAATTTAATGAAAAACGTTCAAAAACCGGAATTACTGGAGATCGCGATTCCACAAGTAATTGACGTCACAGTACTGCAGTAGTCAAATGCAGGACACCACTAGAAATACTTTCCGAAGTGCACTTATCGATGTCATGCTGGTCCAGGGAGAATTACAACCTATTTCCTCCTTGAAAATGAGGATCCAGGATGTATTTACAGTGTAATTATTGCATGAAAATAATACACCCTTCAGTTGACTACAGTAGTATTATGGCGTCATTAGTGGATGTTGTAGCGGAATTGGGATCTCCAGTAGACCCCAGCAACCTTTTTTAAATTAAGTTCTAATTAATTACTTCCACTGTTTTTTACTCATCATTTATTCCCATTTAGTCTGCATGTTGTCTTTTGCATATTCTGCTGTATAACTCTCGCTAATACGTTCTGCATTCCATGCACAATACTAAAAATATGTCACATAAATATCACTGTCCTCGGAGGAATATTGCACCAGTCTAAAAAGTTTGCTCCTTCTGTCTATACTTCCCAGTTTACCATTCCCTTTTTTCTTATGGCTTTACGTCTTATTGACTATGACCTTTCTGAAGGAAACACCCCAGCTTTTGCCTGGAGTGTTCTTGGGGAAACAATGAAAAATCAAAGTCTAGACAGCCAGGTGGAGATTCGAACTTGTCCTCACAAATGCGAGGTCAGAGCATTAATGCTCAACCACCATATTTTGTTTACCATTACTGATCTGTCTCAGCATTTCTGTATCAATCATAGTTCTGAAATACTTCTATCACTTTCTTCATCTTCTTCCGGTCCCATCCATTCCAGATGTCGGCAACCATCTTGGTGGTCTTGTCTCTGCTGGTTGACGCTCAAATTAGCTCCGTAGTTGCCTTGGAGGTCCATGTTCTCAGATTTTTTAGCCAGGAAGTTCTTATACCAGCACTTCTATTTCCTGGTATTTTGCTGTGGAGAAGAGAATGCAGGAGTTCATAACAGCTATTGTTTCTCATGATGTGGCCAAAGTACTTCAGCTTCTATGTTTTTATGGTGGTCCATATTTCCAAATTATTTTCATTTTGTGGAGCACTTCAGCATTTGTAGTATGCGGTTCTTCGATACAGCCACATTTCAAATGCTTTTCTGGTAGTTTCCGTTAATGTCCACAATTCAATGCCATACAGGAGGGCAGAGAACACATAGCAGTGCAGGAATCTCATCTTCATGTTAATCGATAAATTATGACTCTTAAAACGATTATTCATTTTATTGAAGGTAGCTCTGGCTTTACCTATATGTGACTTTACTTCATGAGATGAATCCCATTGGCTGTTTACTGTGGTGCCAAGATATGGATACCTTGATACACATTCAATGATCTTCTGGTTAATTATAATATGGCTTTGGGAGTTGTTTTTTCCAATGACCATTACTTTTGTCTTATTAATATTAACTCTGTATTCAAGGCTGCTTTGTGACATACTATCTATAAAATATTTTAAACTTTCCTGACTGTCATCTGCGTAGCGAATGTTGTTTATCCAGTTTCCATTCAACTGCACTCCCATCTCCACATTCAATGCTTCCCTAAAGATATACTCTGAATAGATGTTAAATGCGAGTGGAGACTTTCCTGGCATATCGATACAACAAAATCCTCTCGGGGTGTCTAGTCGGATGGTGTTGTAAAAACACGATGTTTCGACAGCTGACTCTGCTGTCTTCATCAGTTATCTTTTAGCTGTCGCAAGCTGTCACCGCCTCGACGTGTAACACACAGAGAGCCATTAGTAACAGTATGTACGTATGGGTTGCTACTGTTAAAATTG
>JARYHS010014126.1:0-14732 GCA_031002005.1 Vandiemenella viatica | reverse complement strand
CCTCCCGATGCGAGGCCAGAGCGTTAACCGCTCGCCCACTACGCTCAGTAATAGGCTCGTGTCAATTGGTGTAATGAATGTTCAAAAAATTTCGACCGAGGAAATGCAAAATCCCTTTATAACATTGTAACAGGAGACGAACTTGGACATATATTTGCGAGCCGGAAACTTAACAACACTCAGCTGTTTGAGTGTTCCAAGATAAACCGAATCCAACAAAACTAGTTCATTTGCGAAGCACTTCCATGAAAATTGTCGCCTGTTTCTTGGTTATAGTGGACATACCGTGACCACTGGTTTAGAGGATCGAAGAACAGTTAATATTGAATGGTACACAACAATTTGTGTGCCTGAAACAGATGCAATCAGGAAAAACAACCCGAAACGTCGCATCGTTCTTCATAATGACACACGGCACGTGAAACGATTATTTGACGGAGAAAAACATCGAATTAATGCCTCATTGCCCGTATTCATCCTATTTATCGCCTAACGACTTCTTTTTGCTCCCGAAGGTCACACAACAAAATGCGTGGACAGCGATTTTCATTACATCAAGAAGCTGTTGAATCATTCCAAAACCATGTTTTTGACTAACCAAAATAATGGAAAAAATGTTAAGAATTTGTTCGAACGCATAACTCTTACCTAAAGGCGAATATTTTAACACACTGACTGGAGATCGAAAGGTCCCCAGTTCGAATTCCTGTCTCGGCAGGAATTTTCAAAGGCGCTTAACCCGACCTTCACCTCTGGCACAGCTTGCTGTGTGAAGTGAAGTACACCAGAACGCTTCCGTGGTTCGGATTCCACGTTAAACTGTAGGTCCCCTGTACCCGGCAGGATTGTCGGGTTAGGTTAAGGCGGCTACGATAGAGGCGGAATGCGCAGCCAATATAAAAAACCTATCTCCAGGTCATTACGACCACACGGAATTATTATTACCATAGTAAAGAAACATGAGTAACCAGTCCTGTCAAGTTCATGCTGAAATACTCTGGACTGACTCAAACATTATGCCTAACAAGAGTTCATCATAAGTAGGTACTATTAAAGCTAAGACCTAAAGGGTTCCCTCCTGCGTACATGAATCATTTCAGTACTTAGGAGGTTTTCACAATACTTTGAATGATAGATGGGAACATACACAATTTTAACCCAAAAATTAGACCTCTTACTAACAGAATAACAATCCACATTAGTATTCTTTCTTAACTTAGGGAGCTGGAGTAGTTTTGAGAAATGATAGAAAAACAGAATCTGGGCCGCCGGACTGGAACTCCAACATTGTCCTATCGAATGTCTAGTCCCGAAATTACCACTGATCCATCAAGCTCAGTGACACATGTAAGTAAAAAGCTTAAATGGTTGCCAGAAAAACGACACTGACGGCAGATTGTCTAAAATGTCACTGTTGGCCTAGCATTGAACCATAAAAAAAGATGTTCCTGCTCCGTTCCAAAATTATGGATTATGTCTCCCTGTATCTGCAGAATGAGTACACCGGCTCTCAAGAAAACTGTTGCGAATCATCAGAATGTAAGACTGCCTATGTCCCCAGATCTACAGGAAGATTCTTTTAACTTCATTAAATTGTACTTTTTCACAATGCCTTATATACATACACAAACAGGAAAAAATCTCTCTACTTCTCTACACAGCCTCTTCTTAGCTTAATAGACTTTTCTGAGCAATGTTCAACAACTTCAATACCCTGAGAATCGTTAGAATTGACGAGATCCTCAAAATAGGCATCAACCGCAGCCTACACCTATTCAGTGTTGGCAAATATTTTACCACGGAGCCATTTTTTAAATTTTTTTCAAGTTTGGAAACAGAAAATAATCTGAGGGGTCTAAACCTGGTAAACATTGTGTGTGAGGAAGCAATTCGAACTCCAAATGTGGCCTTTTATTTCATCACTCAAATACTGCAATAAGTTTGCAAAGTATTCGCCATTTAAAGTTTTTCCTTTCTGGAGATGATTAATGAAAATTAACCCACCCACATTCCAAGAAAAATGACGTCATTACCTTACCTGCAGATGGAACTTCTTCGCCTTCTTTGGGGCCGACTCTCCCCTTTCAATCCACTGTTTTAACCTTTCCTTAGTAGTGTGGTTTGGCCGGTGCGCGCTCACACAAAAGAACTGTCAATCATTTTCACACCTCTATTGTTCTCCCCCTCCCACCTGTCAATCATTTTCACACCTCTATTGTTCTCCCCCCTCCCACCTGTCAATCATTTTCACACCTATTGTTCTCTCCCCTCCCACTTGAGGACCACTTGACTAACCTCAGTTACCCCTCTATTGTTCGACCACTTGAGCGACCCCAACCACACCAGGTGTGCAGCACCAGCTGCCCTTGGGGGGGCCCCCTACTATTGCTCTTTTGCCAGGCCACTTGTTTGAACACCTGCCTTCCCCAACCCTAGCACCAGCTGCCCTTGGGGGGCGCCCCTACTATTGCTCTTTTGCCAGGCCACTTGTTTGAACACCTGCCTTCCCCAACCCTAGCACCAGCTGCCCTTGGGGGGCGCCCCTACTATTGCTCTTTTGCCAGGCCACTTGTTTGAACACCTGCCTCCCCCAACCATAGCACCAGCTGCCCTTCGGGCCCCCCTACTATTGCTGTGTTGCCAGACCACTTGAGCAACCACCTGCCCCCTCTAGCCGCACAGGTGTGACGCAGCCGCACCAGGTGTGACGCAGCAGCTGTCCTCGCGTAGCGGCGGCAGATCCGCGGCGAGCACTGCTGCGGCAAGCGGCGGTTGAACCGCGGCAAGTGCCGCGGCAAGTGGCGGCTGAACCGCGGCAAGTGCCGCGGTGCGGCGACATGCCGCGGCTGAGTCCCGCGGTGCGGCGACATGCCGCGGCTGAGTCCCGCTGCAGGAGTGACGTTGCGACCGCACAGCGCCGCGGCGGGGATTCGAACCAGAGCCCTCCTAAATGCGCGGTCATAGCGTGCTAGTATGACGTTACACACATTGTTGTCATTAGAGGCGGTGAAACGGCGACGTGGAGTGAATCTGAATATGGATGCTCAGACGGGGATTCGAACCAATGGATGCTCAGACGGGGTTCGAACCAGAGCTAACCTCGGCTTCACCACCTAGTACCAGCTGTCGATTCTATTGCTCTTTTGCCAGGCCATATTCGCCTGGAGTGATTTGAGGAAAACGAGAATATGGATGCTCAGACGGGGGTTCGAACCAGAGGTAACCTCAGCTTCACCACCCCAGTACTAGCTGTCGATTCTATTGCTCTTTTGCCAGCCCATATTCGCCTGGAGTGATTTGAGGAAAACGAGAATATGGATGCTCAGACGGGGGTTCGAACCAGAGCCAACCTCAGCTTCACCACCCTAGTACCAGCTGTCGATTTTATTGCTCTTTTGCCAGGCCATATTCGCCTGGAGTGATTTGAGGAAAACGAGAATATGGATGCTCAGACGGGGATTCGAACCAGAGCCCTCCTAAATGCACGGTCATTGCGTGCCAGTATGGCGTTACACCTCGTTGTCATTAGAGTCGCGGAAACGGCGACCTGGGGTGAATCTGAATATGGATGCTCAGACGGGGGTTCGAACCAGAGTCAACCTCAGCTTCACCACCCCAGTAACAGCTGTCGATTTTATTGCTCTTTTGCCAGGCAATATTCGCCTGGATGCTCAGACGGGGATTCGAACCAGAGCCCTCCTAAATGCACGGTCATTGCGTGCCAGCATGGCGTTACACCTCGTTGTCATTAGAGTCGCGGAAACGGCGACCTGGGGTGAATCTGAATATGGATGCTCAGACGGGGGTTCGAACCAGAGCCAACCTCAGCTTCACCACCCTAGTACCAGCTGTCGATTCTATTGCTCATTTGCCAGGCCATATTCGCCTGGATGCTCAGACGGGGGTTCGAACCAGAGCCAACCTCAGCTTCACCACCCTAGTACCAGCTGTCGATTCTATTGCTCTTTTGCCAGCCCATATTCGCCTGGAGTGATTTGGGGAAAAACGAGAATATGGATGCTCAGACGGGGATTCGAACCAGCGATCGTTGTTTGACGGCATTCAATGGACGGGAATAAGCAATATACTTTATATTGAGCGCTTAATAAAATGCGATTTAAACCAATGAGGTTTCTTTCTTAAGTTAAGAATTAATGTCTTTAAACATACGACGAAACACATTTCTGAAAGCTCATTTAACGTAATATTAAGCACGTCATTTCTACCCCAATCACACTAAGTACGATGATAAAATTTTATATAGCGTTGATTGTAAAAACTGAGCTTTCTAATTACCTAAAAAATGCTTTTTAAAAAACTGCTATTTCCGATAGCTGATAACAAATTTCGTTCGCTGAGCAAGAGGCTGAGTCCCAAGGAGGGTCGATTCTCACACAATGCTCCCTTTTGTCATCGCCACTCGAACCCGCCAGCTGCACAGCCTTAAGACTCAACTTCATTTCGCGTAATATTAAGCTTTTAATTTCTACTCTTGGCATAAAGCGAGAAAAAAAATGTTTATATCGTGATAATTATAAGAAAATAACCTTTCCAATTAAGCTATAATATTTTTTAAAAAACTGGTACTTCTGATAGCTGATCTTAAATTTGGGGCTCTGAGCCACGCTTTGTATTGCTGGGTGAGGTTTCTACAGCGTATTGTATGTGCCGTTACTGCAGGGCGTTTTAATATTCCAAAAAAAAAATATATGAGGCGGTGGGGGGGGCGGGCTTGGCCACGTTGTCTACACACACACACACACACACACACACACATCGCGTTAAATGCGCGGTCATAGCGTGCCAGTATGGCGTTACACATTGGACGGGGATAAGAACCAGAGCCCTCCTAGATGCGTGGTCAGAGCGTGCCAGTATGGCGTAACTGGCAGAAATACGGCAATGACCTTTTGAACAAACCAAGGCGAAAATTCAGATGTGGGTTTCCGGACAAGGCTTCGAAACCGCATCTTCCCGAATGCGAATCTCATGTGTATTAGTGTCAGGCCACGAACTAAGGGATCACCATCGTAAGTGGATAAATTATTAGCGTACCAGTATGGCTTTACACCTCGTCAACATCGACATCATTAGAGGCGGGAAAAGGATTGATGCATGGAACGGTCACCTGGAGTGATTTGGGGAAACCATGGAAAACAAGAATATGGATGCTCAGACGGAGATTCGAACCAGCGCCCTTCTGAATGCATGGTCAGAGCGTTAACACTCACCACCCACCACGCTCGGTAATTTTCGTGGACAATACTGAAAAATATCTATTCTGAGAAGTAATATTTTTTTTTTTTTTGCATGGTGCTTCAATAATTATGAAATTTCCAAACATCTGAAATGACTGGTTACGCAGATATTGCTGCTACCAGAACACAGGGAAATAGGCGGCCTAAGAGACCGGTATTTTGCGCGGCCTAAGAAGACCGAAATTTTGCGCGCCGGTTTTCCGGATGCAACGCGTTTGTATTTTTCTACGCAGCAGCAGCTTACTGTGGGGCCCAAGCCACCTCAGCAAACACTTTTTGGATTTCCATGTATCAGTGGCACCATGAGAAGGTGAGTTGAAATAACCTAACATGAATTTACTCTAACCAACTATAACAAACACTTTAGCATTCTGTATTAACCAGACTTTAGCATAATTTCTGTCTCAGAAAGTGCCATAATTATTTTTTTAACCAATATTTTTTGCTATATTTGACCAGTATTCGCGAATTTTTATCTATTTTTACACTTTTTAAATGAAATTCATCGAAAGTGCCACATACTAACTGATATCTAACATAATTTATGTTTCATCTGGTACTGAGCCCATTATGTTTCGGCATTGTGGAGGGTCGTGTTGTTTAATGAAACTTGTGATGTTCTCATATTCTGCATGCTCTGTTTAGTTCAACTTCAGTACTTTAGTGTGACTTTAGACAGGTATATCTGATGTACTACTCAAGTTGTCCGATGTCATATCGGGCCGTGAACAGAATGAGTTTCATTTATGATGGAACACCGCATCATGTCGCACGTTTTTTCTATTTTGGTTGATGCACTCAATACACATCGTATGGCATGATGGACACCTTCGAACCATGTAAACCGATGACATCTTTCGTATAGTGAAGTGGTATAATTGCGGTGATGTTTTACCTGTTTTCATGATCTTTTTCCGTCTGTGCACTTCCTCTGACGTGTCTATAATGATGGTAACGTTATGCGTGTATGTGTGAGAGAGAGCGAGAGCCATTGTCTTTAAACGCAGACTGCCTTCCGTGTAACTGCGTTAAGTCAGTTTCTGTTTGCATATACGTTGTTTCAACTCGTTTGGTAGAAACATTAGGCTAGTATATATAGTTAACACCCTGTGCACTTCCTCTGACGTGTCTATATTGATGGTAACGTTATGCGTGTATGTGTGAGAGAGAGCGAGATCCATTGTCTTTAAACGCAGACTGCCTTCCGTGTAACTGCGTTAAGTCAGTTTCTGCACATATACGTTGTTTCACCTCGTTTGGTACAAACACTAGGCTAGTATATATAGTTATCACCCTGTGCACTTCCTCTGACGTGTCTATAATGTTGGTAACGTTATGTGTGTTTAGACTCTGCATATTATTGTTATGAAAATAAAGAGTGAGCAAACATGTAATTCATACAATTTACGTCTTTTGTGGAGGAAATTTAAAGAGTACTCCATATACACATGTGAATGCAGCATCCGATGCACTTCCACTGACACGTCTATCATGATGGTTACGTGACGTGTGTGTTGACTCTGGAGAACTCTACCAAGTTTCGTTATTCATCTGAAAATATTTATTACTGAAAAAAAAACACATTTTAGTTTATCCGGTGACTGCCATTACACTTTTTTTCCCCCATATAACACGTATTTCTGTAATCCACACACATTATATGAACGATATTGTGATACACGCAGGTGTGATTTTTATGTCAACCATTGACTTCATTCATGGACGAAATTTACATTTTTACCGATTTTTGTTATATATGACCAAATTTCTTGATTTTGTACATTTTCACACTGTTTTTTTATGATATTCATAGAAACAGCCGCATACGTACTTATATCCAACAAATTTATGTCTTTTCGAATGTTGGCGTCTATTACAATTCGCTCTTCAGACCAGTATGTAAGTGATGAAGCGTCACGCCACTACAGGAACTCATAAAAATAACTCTGTAAAGGGTTTTATTAATGGAAAGTGGATAAAATAAAACAAATTGAATAACTTAGTATGTGTATTTTATTCACACTGTTCACATCAATGTAGTATCCTGGGTTATAATTCTTAATTACTACATTGTTAATAACAGGTAATACAAGTAAATTTTTATATGCAATAAGTTCATATTTTAGTAGATTATAGTCCAGTGACGAACTGGGGGCCAATTGAGTCACATAAACATCACGAATATGCATATCAACCAGTTTTTGCACTGTTGCCATATGATAGTCTCGTAGCACTTTACTAGATAAAATGTCCACAAATTCTGTGTAGTATCTTGCAACTAGGTATCCCCACCTCTTCTTGACGGTCAAGGCGCTGGACACTGCAGGCTGCGCGTCGATGAGGTTCTTCCAAGTTGAATCGCTGAAGAAGATGCCGCTGGTGGGGTCAACATTTGGGTAAAAACATACAGTTTTCGTCCTGGCAATCGTACGGAAGGAGACGGCGTTCTCACCAAGTGGAATGTTTGTCTGGGAGCTGCCTGTGTAGAACAAATCTGACACTACATCCAATACTTGAGTCAGCACGACCCATTCTTCATACGTTAGTATAACCTTGGTGCGGTATCCAACTTTTTCGAGCACTACTACTGGCTCAAATTCGTGTTTGGACGATAAACCTATCGTCAAACGCTTAGAATCACCAGCATTGAGCTGATACACAGACGAAAACAACAGTACCGGGCTGGCTCAAATTCGTGTTTGGACGATAAACCTATCGTCAAACGCTTAGAATCACCATAGTCCGGGGTGGTGGGGGTAAAAAAAACATCAGTACCGGGCTGGCCATCTCTGTACACTGGCACTAGAAGTCCATTTGGGTAGTAATCAGGCCTAGTCCGTGGTGGTGGGGGTAAACGTGTTCAGTCCTGTCCTTATGTAAGGCTGTTACGACTGAAAAACTCTAACGCCAGACCATACATACCAAGCGGCATTACATTTTATTTGAAAGTACTGAGAAGTAAGGATTCGTTGTCCGGAATTATGGAGAACTGTTCTAGTGTTGTGTCAACGTGAGTTAAACATCGTGCTGTTATCGAATTTTTAACTGCCGACAAAGTGATTCCTACTGCGATTCATCGTCGTTTCAAGGCTGTTTATACCGACAATACCGTTGATAGGTCTACTGTAAATCGATTGGCACTAAAATTTGGTGATTGCGAGAATGTAAAGGCCATAATTGTATGGACTGGCGGCAAGGACTGGGAAGGAATTCGGGCATGGTATTTTGAATGAATAACTCGACATTCATCTGGAGTTGGTGGTCGTGGTTTCTTTTTTTAGGGTTCTACGCCTCGTCGACATCGAAGCCTTTAGAGGTGGGAAAGGACAGTGGACGAGGAACGGTGGGGAATTCGGCCATGGCAAATGAAGAAATCATCCCCGTCATTCGCCTCGAGTTATTTGGGGGAAACCATGGGAAACTCAAATCTGGATGCCCGGACTGGGATTCGAGCCTACGCCCTCCAAATTGCTAGGCCAGATCTTTACCGATCACGGAAGTGTGACTAGGACTGGTGCAAGGATCGGAATGGAATTCAGGCATGGTCTTTTGAAGGACCCAACCCAACATTCCCCTGAAGTACGGAGTAATGGCTCGTTTGGTCATTATGACCAGGGTTTTTTTATTGCCTTGCGCATTCCGCCTCTATCCTAGCCTACTTGAACTTAACAGGTGTAGGAGAACCTACAGTTTAAACTTGAAACCGAACAACGGAAGTGTTTAAGGCGTAACTACATTACGACGGCAAGTTGTGAAAGATGTGAGGTCCAGGTTGAGGGCTTTTCACCTTCCCGTCAGATGGCTTAAGCACCGAATGCAGTAATTTCATAAAAAGCATGGAAAGCCGAAATCTTGATGGTCGGGGCAGGGATTCAAACCCACGTCCTCCCGACGCCCTTTTTGAAGGAAACACACCGGCATTCGCTTGGAATGATTTAGGTAAACCATTAAAAACCAAATTTGGATGCCTGGACGGGGGTTCGAACCCGCGTCCTCCCGAATGTGAGGCCAGAGAGTTAACCGCTCACCCACCACGCTCAGTATGAGCCGTAAGAATACGCACAATACTTTGTCCCAAAACACTCGCCGCCACAAACGTCTTCGCCGAACTTATCGCAGTTAGTAAGTCTTTGTCACTCAATATCCGTACAGTATGCAATATGCCTCTGCCAAAGAAACGGGATAAGTAGCAAGATTGTGTAGTTGATTAGAGTTACTGTATTAGTCTCTAACATGCAGCGTCACAGCTAAAGATGTTTTGTCAAAGTTCACACTATTTTCCCTGTGTCTCTGGTGGCAGCAATATCTGCGTAACCAGTCATTTCCAGATGTTTGGAAATTTCATGATTATCGAAGCACCATGCAAAAATTACTTCTCAGAATAGATATTTTTCAGTATTGCCCACGAAAATTACAGAGCGTGGTGGGTGAGTGTTAACGTTCTGACCATGCATTCAGAAGGGCGCTGGTTCGAATCTCCGTCTGAGCATCCATATTCTGGTTTTCCATGGTTTCCCCAAATCACTCCAGGTGACCGTTCCCTGCATCAATCCTTTTTCCCGCCTCTAATGATGTCGATGTTGACGAGGTGTAAAGCCATACTGGTACGCTAATAATTTATCCACTTACGATGGTGATCCCTTAGTTCGTGGCCTGACATTAATACACATGAGATTCGCATTCGGGAAGATGCGGTTTCGAATCATTGTCCGGGCACCCACATTGAATTTTCGCCTTGGTTTGTTCAAAAGGTCATTGTCGAATTTCTGCCAGTTACTTGCTCCCCGGTCCTTTCCCCACTTCTAACGATTTTGACGTCAACGAAGTGAAGCCAGAAAAAAAAAAAAAGGCTTTTCCATAGCATTAATTTTTCGGGTGATATCCATACTAACCTGGTTGCTTACATATAAGTTACACACTTCAAACACGTTCTTGAAATGTCTGAGAGTTTTACCGGAAACTCAATACCTGAAAAATCGAAACTGTGGTTGGCGAAGGCATGTCTATAATTTTCAACACGGTGACCGTTTTTTCTTAGTCACCCCTTCTTGAGCAGCAAGAAGGGACCATAGAAAGCATAAGTCATCATCTTTGTTGTTCACATTGACAACGGCATTTCTTTCTACAGATATCAGCTGGCAGAGCAACATAGGAAGACCCACGATAGAATGGTTCGAATTTAGAAATGTTGATGTCGAGGGATATTATTCTATCGAGAGTTTGCCGCTGTCCCTTTCTTGAAACTCACACAATTTTACATTGAGCTCCGACTTCACATAGTTTTTATACCAATCAGACAGGGATGTGCTGCGCGTGACTTCACGCATTTTAGTAAAAAAACACATACGGACGGTTTTGAAAGCGGCTTCCTTCTGAATTTTGTATGTTGTAATCAGCCCCACCTGAACTTTTACGGACGGGGAGGACTGACTATCAACAATTTCGCGAAGTTTTTCAGTTATAAGATCATGGCAAGCATCAATGTATTTAATAGGGTCAATATAATTTAATGAATTTAGAATGGTACCGGTATAAATTCTACGTTCGAAAGCACTTTCCCCGGTCTTCAAGGATCAAGCGCGCTGCTGGCAAACTCACCCCCTGTTGCTGCATTGTTGTGGCTGCTAGACGGTAATGAACTATCACTAATAGCTGCTGGGTGACTGCTGCTGGATGCCGGCCGCCACGACGACGTGCTAGCTTCAGGCTGGCGTGATGCCGTGGTCGGCTGCCATGTCGATGTGCTAGCGACGGGCTGGCGTGGCGACGGAGTTGGGCGCCACGATGATGTACTGGCGACAGGCTTGTTTGATGCTGGAGTGGGACGCCACGATGATGTACTGGCGACAGGCTGGTGTGTTGCCGGGGTCGGCCGCCACGATGATGTGCTAGCACCGGGCTGGTGTGATGCCGGGGTCGGCCGCCACGATGACGTGCTAGCACCGGGCTGGCGTGATGCTGGAGTCGGCTGCCACGATGACGTGCTGGCGACGGGTCGACGAGGAGCAGCGATAGGCATGCCAGGACCTGCTGCCGTGGTCGGCGTTTCCCAGGGTCGCCACAGTGGTGGTGGGGCAGGATCATTCCTGTTGACGGCGGCAGGTTCATTTGCGGCCGACCCCTGTATACCGGAACCTGAAACAGAAAAAAAAAGGAAAATTTTAGTAACATTGAAAAAATAAATAAACATGTAAACAAAAAAATAATTATTCAAAGAAGTAGTATTGACTTACCAGTAATTCCATGGTTCCGGCGTGTAGGCGAATCTCCTTCTGGTATCGGTTGTGTGGAAACATATTGCACCAGAGACTGCGCCGGTATTATCCATCCCTGTGATGATGGTGTCGGTGGTGCACTGCATGATGGTAAGCTTCGAAATGACGGCGCATGGCCATCTAAGCTCCACTGTGATGAATCTGAAACAGAATAAAAAAAATATTTAGTAATATGCACAAAAAACAAAATTATGTAATATGAAAAAAAAAATATTTGCACTTACCATTAGAAGTTGGTCGTTGTCGTTTGGAGTTAGACAGTAATGGAGTCCCATCGCGTTTATTACGCTGCTGACTAGAAGTCGCTTCCATATCTGAAACATAAAAAAAACGTATATCAGTAACAAAATAAACATGGAACAACATAAAAAAACAGATAAATATACAAGTTCTATGACTGACATACCTTCAAAACTGAACATTTCAAAATCGCCACATTCTGCAGACAGAAAAATAAATGAAATAGAAAAAATAATAACTTTATAAAATAATTACAAGTTAAAAATTAAAATGCTTACCACCAATTAGTTCATTGTTGCAATATTTAGAAGGTCATCAATTCCTGCAAAAGAAATAAACCAATGATATAGCGGCAAAACTAGCAACACCTAACTGTATAATGAGCAATCACTAAACATTCATACCATAATCATCCAGTTGGCCTAACTCTAAAAGTGCCGCCATATCTGTGAAAGAAAACATAATATATAGTATACATTTAAGATGATGATAGATTGTATGCTATTTAAGAAAGTGTGATTGAACTTACCTTCGTAGTTGAAGAGATCTTCGGACATGGTTACTGGAATTCAGAATAGCGAGAGAGAGACAACCTTACTCGTCGAACTGCGGAGCAGAAGTGATTCACGGATGGCTGACGCAGGCTTCTTATACCTCTCGACCGGGCAGGCGGAGCCTGTTCAAACCAGTCGATGAAACGATGCAGCTGGCGGGGACGGGGGTCTGACAATAGAATGGGCAGCTGCTGCTTCGCAGATGACGGTTAGAGGCCGCTCAAGTGGTCTGACAATACAGAAATAGAACAAAGGACCGCGAGGGCAGCTGGCGCGACACACCTGGTGTGTTTGGGGTCGCTCAAGTGGTATAACAAAGAACCCCAAGGGCAGCTGGTGCTAGGGAAGGCAGGTGTTCAAACAAGTGGCCATGATTGACAGGTGGGGAGGACAACAAAGAACCGCGAGGGCAGCTGGCGCGACACACCTGGTGTGGTTGGGGTCGCTCAAGTGGTCTAACAATAGAGGGGTAACTGAGGTTAGTCAAGTGGCCCTCGAGACAAGTGGCCCTCAAGTCAAGTGGGAGGGGAGAGAACAATAGGTGTGAAAATGATTGACAGGTGGGAGGGGGGAGAACAATAGAGGTGTGAAAATGATTGACAGGTGGAAGGGGGGAGAACAATAGAGGTGTGAAAATGATTGACAGTTCTTTTGTGTGAGCGCGCTCCCCCCTTTTATACCTACTATGGTTAGCTAAGTTGGTTCTTTCGAACAAGTCTCTAGCTTATCAGGGTAGCTACTCAGGGGAATTTTCCGAGCCCTGATATGTTCCAACCAGTCGCACAGTTAGTGGCACATTACCGTGTAGGGCGGTAGTCTCCCAGTCCGTCTTCTCACAACGACACACAGTCGAGAAGTGGCTTTTCTCCCCTCCAGCCTCGGGGCAGCATTCCATGTAACAACATAAAAGAATATGCGAGTGGAGTGTCACTATTGTTCTCTTCGGGGACAGAATACCACTGGTGACCATAGCCAAATATCTTGGTGTAACGCTAGACACCAAGACACCAAGCTAACGTGGAAGCCACACATCAACGATGTCCATCGCAGAGTCCACCACCGGCTGGGAGCACTATACCCAGTGCTAAACACCAGCAACACACTGACACCAGCATGCGGGCTTCGAATCTACAAGGCACTGGTGCGTCCTATAATGGAGTATGCCTGCCCTGTGTGGGCCTACGCAGTAAACACCCACATCAACAGACTACAGCGTCTCCAAAACCGTGCCCTCAAAAGGGCCCTCCATCTTCCAATCCGATTCCCGACGTACATCCTCCACGAAATCTCAGGAATACCAAAACTGCGAGATTGCTTTAAGAAAATTGCAGGGAACTTCTACCAGAAAGCGCAGGAGAGCGATAATATACTTATTCGCTCCCTTGCACAGTATGACAGAGAAGAGGGCCCCCACAAGCGACCACTCCAATTAATAAGAGAAAATGATTGAAGAATATAAAAGGTAACATATAATAAAAAAGAGGCTCAACAGAACAGAAAATTACCACAAGAAACCTAACAAATAAAATCGGAAAAGCCAGAAAATTAAAGAAGGCAATGCCAAAATGGCAAGAACTTCTAAATTAGAATTTCTTATGCCACGGGCTAAGAAAGTATGATTGAGCCGACGCGTGTCACTATTGTTCATAGGCTGGCTGTGTCCCTGTTGTTATCGACGACAGCGCTGTGGTTGGCTTGACGATCGGGCTAGCGGCTGCAGCTAGCCGAAAAACAGCCCTCCATCTATCGTTGCACACTGCCTCGCCTTGGTAACGCGACTCATTATAAGTGGGTTCATTCTAGATATAACATATAAAGATAATTATTTATCAGGAATGGCTGGGCAACAATATCATATTAGAATTAAAACGTACGAATTTATAATCAAATGTGAACATGCTTATTTACTTCATTAACGAGTGTAAAAAACGAATCCACAACAGCATAGAAATAGAATTACAAACAATTAGCAAATCACAATTGTTGAACTCAGTGGAGGGGATGGATTTTCCTGTTGTATACTGTGAACGCATCTAGGTGTTACGAGGCTATTTCAGTTTCTGACAAGCTGATGACAGCAGCGTCAGGCGTTGTCTACCATTGTTTGAACTGAGATGTGTTATGATGTTCGGTCAGCTTCAGCATTTCGTCCGCCGAGATAAGCTGCGTGAAGAGTAGGACAGCTGGTGGCATACGCCTGCGGCAGAAGTCATGGGCAGTCAGTCGAAGTTCGTGGAAGATACAGGCCACGATCAGAAGTCCAATTGTGGGTGCCACTGGGAAGTCGCAACACGAAGTGACTCTCTCGTAGTTGTCTCCCTCTGAGGATAACGCGGTTCCTAGTCCGCCTCGGCGTCTCAGCGCTCACTCCTCCAAGCAGTGGATCCTTGCCATACGATCGGCTA
>JARYHS010014125.1:0-16801 GCA_031002005.1 Vandiemenella viatica | reverse complement strand
ACATGCAAACTAAGTTTATGGAGGAGGGGGAAAGACGTACATATAGCCAGATGGAACGAGTACTTAGCAATTACTATTATAACAACTGGATATCCCGCTGTTTATCATACACGCGTTTTGTATGATGGAGCAACACTCAGGTTTTGCGGGCTGCCGCAATGTCAGTGGCCAACATGATGCTGACAAACCAATCTGCAATCGAAGCCAGCCGATAGGCATATTCAATTGGGCGGTCCTCGATTGAAAATTCAGCGGCGATGTGTGGTTGCTGGTGACAGGTGACAAACCCTGCAGGCCTCAAGCGGCCCACATCAAAGCGATGGCACACAATTTCAGCTGTCCATCAAACCACCGCAATATTGTCGGCATTTACAACAGCAATAAACTCACCGTCAGTAAAATTTACGCTCTCAATCCTACGGTGGGTTATTACTAAATATGTTCATATGAAGGCTATATTAAAAACTGTGTAACTGTGTAACTTATATATCTAAAACTGACCACATCAACTAAATGTTCTCAGATTCTATCGAAAATAGGTATGGACCAAATATCAACTAACATACACAAAGTACTTTTATCTTATTTTAAAAAGGAAAGTGGTTGAGACGATTGTTCATAAACTCAACAAGATTCTTCGAACTCAATATACGAACAACTGGAAGTTGCGAATATAAATTCCACAATTACAGGCATCATTTCACATTGTTACGACATAACGAACAAAGAAGAATTACATGACATACTGTTTAGATTCTTCAATTAATCCTTTATTAAACACTATTTAGCAAAAACAAGTTCAGGCAACAAATTATCTTTATCAACTCATAATATTGCTATGTCTTGGGAGGGACTATACTAGCCTTTTGGTGCACCCTGTGCACAACACTTTACGGTAGCGGAACATGGACTTTAGGAATACCAGAAAGAAGGAAAATTGAAGCATTTGAAACATGGTGCTACAGAAGAATGCTGAAAATTAAGTGGACAGACAAAGTAAGAAATGAACGCGTTTTGGAAATGATAGGCGGGGAAAGAAGTTTGTGGAAGAAAGAAGAGACAGACTGGTAGGACATATTTTGAGACATGTTGGATTGGTTAATTTGTTAGTGGAGGGAACAGTCGAAGGTAAGAACTGTAGAGGAAGATAGAGATTAGAATATATGAAGCAGATAATTGAGGACGTGGGTTGTAAGGGATATGTAGAGATGAAGAGGTTAGTACAAGATAGGAAGGGATGCATCAAACCAGTCGAAAGACTGATGACAGAAAAAAAAAAAAAATCTGTACCTACGAGAACTGCAGCCAGGGAACAGTCTGTACATTTGGGGTATTTTTTAAAAATTGGTTGAGGTACTATTAATATGTTACATGAAGGATTCAACTGTGTTTTTAATATATATATATACACAACATTGCTTTTGTCTGTCTCCAAGTTGGGATGAACGGTGTTCAGGCAGAAACCCCTTGTCGAATTTTGACGGTGTTTCAATTAATGTATCATAGTTAAAATGGGGTATATTTTTTATGTGATGTTGAAATCTTAGAAATTTAACAAATCAGAATCAGTTTTTTGCTGGACGCGATTCACGCAGAAATTACTGGTCACATTTTTATGAGGTTTGGATTAATGTACAGACCGTGGTTTCTACGGGTAAAACAGAACATGTTTCATTTTCGTGTGACGTGAAAAAATCTGAGGAATTTAAGATATTTCTTCGTTGATCGTAACTAACGTAAAAACTACCGGTCGAATTTTTAATTATTATCTGATTATTGATTTCTAGGTTTGAGTGTACCTGTGGGGGTTACAAAACAAATAGAAACCAACACTTTTCTATTTCACATCTACAGGGAAATATAACTTGAAGTATTATCCTGATAACATTTTCTGTCTTGTATTGTTATCCTCTGCCGAACGTATATAAGTAAAATATATACTATCCTATAAAAGGTCACCTAGAATTCCAAAGCTCTGCTTAAAAAATAAAGGAGTAAAACAAAAGGGAGGCAATGAGATTAGACTAACTGTTACAGAGCGTAAACATAAAATTTCTGTGCAGCAGTGTGAAATGTGCAACAAGTACTTGTAATGGATGATGGCAATCCGAGATAAGGCAGTGTGCTGAGAGTGTTCCCGCTTTATCAGCGCGAGTTCTCTGGCTCTCTCCTGTTTGTGCGGACGCACGCTGTGGGAATTCAATTTCCGGCATTCCCTGAGCCACTCTTTAATGAAATTCCTGCAGCGTGGAGCGAGCACGGCGCGTAGGTTCTGGGCATGACCAACACTCATCCACGAGCGCGACTCAACCGCAACGCTGTTTTCAGTATTCCGGCACCGACAGACCGCAAACGAGGAAGCAAGAACTGGGCTGCTAAACTTTCTTGTTCTGCGAGAAGGAGATACCAGCAGGTACAAGCGGCAGCGGTGACCCCACTTCAACCATTAATGACGGCCTGGATAGTGTTGTAAAAAAACGGTTTTTTTTCTGGCTTGAAAAAAAACATGAAAAAAAACTTTGAAAAAAAACATGTTTTTTTTCTGGAACATGTTTTTTTTCACAACTACTAAATCTCAAATTTGTAAGGCAGTTATCGTTTAAAATGACCGTTTTAGAGTTTATTCTAAGTACTTATCTTAGTTAAAATCTACTATATTTTTCTGGTTCAGTAGGAAAAAAATTACGAAAATATTGGCAAAATTGACTGAAATTTTCTTTATGAATGGGGATTTCCCGAAGAGATTAGGTTGCGCGAGAAGGAATCCCCATTCCCCATTGTTAGGATTGATACTTGCTATTTGAAATAGTGCTGCCAGCCCTACAAAATTACCTACAGATCTTTTAAAAAAATTAGGAATTTAAAATTTATCCACGGTTTTTTGCCTCTTTTTATTACTTATTGGGCTTTCTTTATATTCGTATACTTGTTAACTCTCAGAGTATAGTGGTACTGACTCATTAAATTGTCAGTAAGGGAGCGTGCATAAACCACATAGCTCCATTTTGGCCTCCTGTGAACCCTCCCTCTTCCCCCCACGTAGCCCTACGTGGCTTTTGCCAACCCCCCCCCCCCCCCCCCCGCTGCACGTAGCTTTCTTCCATTTTGATTCCAGATGACATTTTTTTACTGTTTTCTCTTGTCAAACTATTGTAAATTACATACGGATATAATTAACTGAGGGAAATAAATACTCACATGCTGTTGTGAGTTCAGTTCCTCATTTTAACTGTGAAAAATGTTACGAAAGGAAAGTTACGTGGCCTGGCTCGGAACCCCCCCTCCCCCCACGTAGCCCAGCGTAGCCTTCCAGCTAACCCCTCCTCCCTCTGGACCGAGCCACGTAGTTTGTGCACGGTCCCTAATTATGAATCGTTTCCTTGCAACCGTTGGTGTAAATAAACGATTGAAAAGAAGTAAAGCTCCTATTTTGTTTGATAATAGATTTTAATTCAAACTTAAAAGACCGTAATACAGAACTATCGGCGGAGTCTTTATGTACAGTGTGTACTTTGCTCACAATTTAAAAATGCAATCTCAAAATCTTTTGCGTACAATACAAGAACAACAAGTAAAAGAAAATTTAACTATTTCTGAAGTTATGGATCTAGAGGAGACAGAAGAAGAGACAGAAAATTCCGACACCGATCGAACTAGTGTTGGTAGTGCTGATACTAGTGAATATGGTACTGACATAGAGGATGAATAAAATTATGTTACCTATATAGATACACTTATGAATCATTATGTGAGACATTATATGAGTCAGTAAGACTTAAAACACACTTGTAAAAAAAAAGTTCCTTAAAAAATACTATAATTTATCAAATATATTGTTTTCTGAAAAAAAAAATTTAGAAAAAAAACACGGGTGCTAAGTTTTTTTTCATGTTTTTTTCACAAAGCTGAAAAAAAACATTTTGTTTTTTTTCAGTTTGCAACACTAGGCCTGGAGCAACTAATAATTTGAATGGCAATTAGATGTTTGAGGTCACATCAGACGAATAAACCCTCAACTGTTTGTGGTAACAACTTTAATGCAATCGGTCGAGGCAATTTTAATGACTAAAAGGAATCTAAAATTTCCCGTGCATTCAGAATCACAGAGATACCTTCTGTAATACATTAAAATCCTCAATATAGCGGAAATCCTTAATATGGAACTGCACAATTCATTTTGGACATGAAATATGGATAACATGCTTGTTTCTTAAATGTAGAGAATTAGTAATTTCTAATTCTCTACATTTAGCTACATTCGAAAAGTAACGTGTGTATACATAATTGTACAGTGCGTGGAAAATCTCAAGAGGATAAACTGATATGGAACAGTTCCACACATTAATATAATATACAAAAACTGGCACTGACGAAGTTTTCATTTGTTAGCTGCAGTAGACGGATAAGAAAAACCCAGCATTAATTAGAAATTCTGTCATTAATAATATGGCATGAAGAAATCTAAAACAAACTTTCGGAAGCTAATTGGAATAAGCATTCAGGTCCAGACTATATTCAAATCGAGACGTTATCGCAACATGCAACCGTAATTTCTTGTTCAAAAAGAAGGGAAAATAACGTAAAGTGGAACTAACGAATTATCTCGTTTACAAGAAACGGAGAAACCATAATCCGATTTACAGAGCGGATTTTGAAGAAATTCAACGAATGTACCAACGTAAGGCCATATTATGCAACATACAATCGCGGCAATCAATGTTACGGTTCATGCAAAACTCTACAGAATTTAGTGCAGCGATTGAATTAGAACGGTCTTGGTGATAGAAGCCAGAATTTCGATATAAACTTACTGATTAATTAACGGCAGATAGTTGCAAATGCTCTGAAATACTATCTCATAGAGATGAATAAAAACAAAAGTAATCTTCCGTATATTTTTTTCTATGTACTTGCTAACACTATGATATTGTATAAATGAATCCAATTCGTTTGTGCCGTCCTATATCAGGCTAATAAAAAAAAAATGAATTTTGAACGTGATCACTGCTCAGAAATGCACAATATTCTGCCGAAAGGATAAACGCAAGGAAATATTGCAAGAAAAAGTCAAGCAGTAGCCAGGGAAGAGGTAAAGCTGAAGCAAAACTCAGAGGAAAAATGAAGCCGAATGGGGGTTTGGTTTGCCGTAAAACTTTACGTCAGTAGCTAAGAAATTTATTTTAAGATTAGTCGTAATTTTCATCAGTAATTTACATTAGAACATTCCTTGCAGTGAGGATAGCAGCTAGTGTCACTCTAGGTTTTAGAATAGTCATAGCGAAAATTCTGATTGTCAGTGCAAAAAACTACGTCTTCTGCTACCGCGAGTTTGAAGCAGGATGCAATGATTTAAGGAATATCAGAAATTTGAAGTTCTTCATCATAGGCAGTATATTACGGAAAGCTCAATATGCACATCATTCCCATTACCTTCATCGAGTCGGAAGGACTCGCAGAAGCGGATTTCTGTTTGACTGCCCGCCGGATTTATGAGCATACGGAAATGGGTCGCTGACGACAGAGAACATTCCAACCGGAAAACTAGATATCGGAAGTGTCATGGCAGTGTACACAGTAGCGAGCTGGAAGCCCACGTCAGATTGCGGATCCTGGGTAACATCCAATATCAGTATATTAAAAGTACTATGTCTCAAAGTCTACTAAATAAAGAAATTTTCAAAATACCTATCAGGCACGATGACCACTTTTACTCTCTTGTTCATCAACAACTAATTTTGAAAATATAAATTTAAAAATTGTACTTTGACCTTAAATTGCTCAAATTTTACTTAAATAAATTTTTAATCTAACGGATGGTTTATTAACGTAGGATAAATAGGAAACAGGAAGGAACACCGAAAAAAACTGATGATAGTAGGAAATACCGAAAAAATAATGTCTCCAAAACCGTAAAATAACAAAAAAAACGTGAATATCCATGAAGTTTGTTGGATGGTGGTGATCAAAACCAGGTGCCCTTTAAGAAATGAACAAGAGATGTCTTAAATATCCTGGTGACGATTCTTTCCATTGAATTTTCAACACTAATTTATATCAAACTGATTTTCAACAATGTTTTTGGCTGTCACAATAGGAGGCATTCTGGAGCCAAATCTACTCGTGTCCAGAAAACTATAGAATGACTGTTTGTGGAGTTGCTTTGGATCTAACGATATTCTGTAATGAGTGCTTGTTATCTAGGCAACTGGAGGGGGAATATGAGAATCACCAAACAGAAGGAGAGGGATAATTTTTATTGTTTCAGGTGTCATGTTCAATTCCGTATCAATCTTCTTTGAATGGGCGCTATTGAGCCAAACAGGAAAGCAGTATTTAGTTGCAGAATAAGCACGTGCCAAAGCAAATAACCGAAGAGTTAGAGCTTTTGTGTGAGGTTGCTCCTAGTTCAGAGTTTCGCAACTGTTCTTTTTAGATAACATTTGTAGCTAAGATTTCTATCCAAGGCGACACCTATATACTTTTCGTATTTTTTACGGTTTACCACATTGTCCTTCAAATAATTTTGCAGTTCTCTATTTGTCAGTTTATTATTCAGATGAAAGCACGTAATCTCCGTCTTACTTGCACTGGTTTGGAGCTTCCACTGTCGAAAATTTTTTCTCATGGTAATAACATAACTTGTGACAATGGTCTGCCCAATTACCAGCTTCTCTAATGAAATGCGCATTAGAAATTAGTCGTCTCGTGATACAAAGAGATCCAAAAGTTTTTCAAAAATTTCAGAGCTTTTACAACATTCTGATTTAGATTCAACAGTCTTCCCACCCACCTAGCCATGATTTTGCGGAAATGTAACTCCTTTTTCTGCACACTTCTGTAACTTTCACCAGTTGGTGTAATAATTTCACAAACAATTAGAGGGTCTTCGTTAATAGATCTTGAATTTGCAAAGTTGTCTGCGGCGGGATGCTCACTTTGGGACCACGTGCAGTGAGTGAACTTAGAAAATACTGTCCCATCTTCGCACAACGTATTTTGTCACTTGTAAAATTAAGGTTTCGAAACTTCTGCTGGTTCGATACTTTCTTGTATCAGACATCTAATCTGGGCGAAATTTCCGTTAGTTTAACATCTTCACGTGCTTAATGATAACAATTGCACAATGAAAACAAACTCTGTGCTCACCTACCGTGATAATAAGTAAATAAACGAGTGCTGAAAAGGGTGAATGGCATTTAGCGTGGCAACCACTCATGCCAAATAGCATTAATAGAAGAAGGTATTACACTCATAATGTAAACACTGGTCATAGCCGACCCCGGCAGCGTGCTTGCTTCTCGTCGCAGGGGTCGCCGGTTCGAGTCCGGCCTAGGGCGTGGGTGGTTTTAATTGAATGTTGTGTTCGTCTTGTGTCGTCCTTACACGAAAGAGAAAATAAGAAAATAATCACACTTATAAGAAATCTGTATACTGTAAGAGAAACAATCACATTGAGCTGGCTGAATGGCTAACACGGCCGAATGCCATTTTTTAAATAAAAAAAAAAAAAAAAACACTGGTCATAGTATCTGTGACGGCCAGAGAACTTCATACACACTCCATATTATCCGCAGAAATAAGTTGCCAGAATAGTCGATTCGGTGACACATTTGGTCTGATTTCCACTTAAAATAACTTAATAACTCACAGCGAACATTAATAAAGACCAATAACAAAAGTGGTCAGTAAAATGCCTAAAAAAAAAATAAACCGTAATGTATAAATTTTGGTCAAGCAACAACATTAGTGAAAGTTGTAATTAAACTGAAATTTATCCTAAGCCGAAATGACAATTGGTATTCGTGGTTTCAGCAAAGACTATGAGTAATTTAATTTTTTTAAAGGTTTTTAAGTTGCTTTAATTAGTAACATGTTACTGAAAAGCAGATCCACATTTTTTTTTTTCAGCCGCAATTAAAATTTTTTAACTATGAAACGCTATGAAAATCAAATTTAATGAATGTATTATGCCAATTAATTTGGTATCAGTTGCTTAGTTATTAAATTGTCTTCTAATAGTATCTCTGGTCGCTGTTTTGTGAGCGAAGGCTGACACGTGACACCGTTCTCCAGCCAATAGCTATCGAGGTCAGTGGGTGATAGTAGATGGAAGTGGCAAATGAAAATCCAAACATAATATTATAAAACTTCTAGCGTTTATCGAAATCAGTTGTGTGAGTTCTCAGGTAAAAAACACAGAACAAAACGGTGTTTCGGATGTATGCTACGGTGATGACATTACAGGCGGAATTATTTTTTGCGCAAGAACGGAGAATCACTATTTAAATGCAAATCTTTGAAGTTTCTAATAATGTATTGCTCTGATTTCATTAACTACCGCAGCACTGACCTAGATGTTTCTACAAAATAACACAAAACAAAACCAGTGAAGCTGGCGGATCTCAGACTGGATTTGACCGTGAATATGCCGTAACTTAACAATTTCATCGATAAAACACAACAGCTAGTGCTGAATACAGAAAAATCACGCCCATTAATAGCTGAATGATTACAACGTGAATTCTCTGCTTTCAGTGGAAATAGTAAGTGAAATAACTAGCGGAGTTATATGTCTTGACCAGCTGTAAGGGGAAGCAGAGTCAGTGTGGCCGTAATGTCAAGGGTAGCGCGTGTTAAGTCCGCCAAATATAGACCGCAACCGATGGTGCACATCGATCGGCTGCAAACACGGTCTGCAACTGTCGCCTACAGCCTTCACATCAGTTATACTATCTCCCACAGCAAGGAAAACAATTCCTCAAATAACGCCAACACTGATTATATTCATATTTCATTTGGTCAACTTTTCGATCAAGCGAAGTAGAACTTCCCATCAACAATACAAAAACTTGAAATTTCCAGCGCTTTTTTTGCGAACAGTACTTAGTAGATTTACAGTTTAGACTGTATACAGCCTCAATTCACTACGTCGCACATTTCAATCGAAGGTGATACCATTGAACTTCTGGACGCCTACAAGTAAAATTGCGAATTAATGCAAACATTTACAAGTATGAGCTCTAATATATTTAACGCAGTAAACATTTTGTTAGAATAATGTTGACATCTTGCCTACGACATGAAAAGTTATTCTAATCTGCCAAACTGTCAAAGACAAGTTCCGAATCGATACTTTCTTGTGGAGACTGAAGTTCCCCAGCGCATAAGTGTATTTATCTTTGGGGGCGTGAGGTGTTTTTCGGGAATTCCGGAACCCACCCGCCTAAAATGACGCGAGATTATGACGGAGCCCCCCTCCTCCCCTACTAATAGACCTCGTAACTTTTTAGGTCTCGTGCTTCCAAGGACGGCCATACCCCTACTTTTCGACGAAATATCCCCCTAAAGTCGACTTTCGCGTCATCTGTAAACTTTTTTTTTTAGCTCTACAGCCCTACAAGAATTTCAAAACCTCAGGTGATATTTCCGTTGACCCCCTCCCCTCCACCATAGTGAAGTTCGTGAGATTTCACCGGTCCCCCCCCCCCAATTTCACCTCACGTAATCAATGGACGCCCCCTTTCTGTTGCAGATTATCGATTTATCGATTACAATTAAAAC
Organism: Vandiemenella viatica; assembly: GCA_031002005.1. Classification (NCBI taxonomy): domain Eukaryota; kingdom Metazoa; phylum Arthropoda; class Insecta; order Orthoptera; family Morabidae; genus Vandiemenella; species Vandiemenella viatica. The sequence goes on along the minus strand of JARYHS010014125.1, from coordinate 7,240 downwards.
ACACAGCGAGGTTTTGGTCGTATACCTCGTGTTACGTAAGTCGCTGGTTAGAGTCCATCTATCAATATGCATGTCCTTATTTGTTGAGTTAGTTTTGTCTAATTCAGTAGAAAGAATAATGAAAAATTTGATGAGCTGTGTGTATGTTATAAAAATCAGAGATAGCTCGAAACTCAAACTTTTTATTCTTCTATGTTAAATCTGCGATAAGGAAACATTGCATCAGCAAGCGTAGCTGGTAGAAAATAAAATAAAAAAATCAATCTCCTAGAAAGTTTGAATTTCTTTTGTTTCTCTTGTAGTTAAAACTTTAATGCCACTGTAAACGTTAATGAAATGAAGTGTGAAAGGGCCAGTCCGTCTAATTGTTACAACCCCACAGTCTAATTCTGACAAATCTTGAACAGCTGAGTGAACCCGTAATAAGATATGTCAGTGCAGTGACTGATAATTGGCTTTAACGTGCTGACTTACGAAGCAGAGCCAGCTACCCAGGTGCGGATAAGCAGGTAAGTCGACGTCTAGTGACACGGTTGGTAGCTCGGGCGCTTGTCTCGGCGGGTGCCCCGATGCGCAACAGATGGGCGTGTCCTCAGCGGCCCTAATAATAACCGAAGGGCGATGGGTCGGCAAATGAGGCGGACACTTCTGACGGCGAACGGGACCCATCCACTACCCCAAGAGGAACGCCCCTGCACCACAAACAATCAGCACAAATAAAATACGTCATTTTCGGCAAAACAATGCTGTTACAATATTTATCGTTTTTCTTTTCAGAATCTACTAGTCTCATCGCAGTCAAGAAATACATCGAGCAACAAACTGTAAGTGCTAACTGAATTTATTTTTTTTTTTATTTTTTTTTTGTAACAGTTTAACGTCCCTTTTTAACAACGTGGTCTTTAGAGACGGGAAAGGATGGGGGCAAGGAATGGGAAGGAATTCGGCCATGGCCTTTTGAAGGAAGCATCCCGGCATTCACCTGGAGTGATTTGGAGAAACCATGGAAAACCCAAATCTGGATGCCCGGACGGGGGATTCGAACCGCCGTCCTCCGAATGCGAGGCCAGAACGCTATCCGTTACACCACCACGCTCGGTGAGAACTGAATTTAAATCTGTTCAACAACGGAATTTGTTTCAGTTGAGAAAAATTATAAATAAAATAGATTTATTAAGATGTCTAAAGGAAATTAATGTCTCTGATGATCATAATTTGTTGAAATTAAAAAATTCCAACTGATATACCAGTATGTAATAATAAAATAAACAATTCAAAGTCATTGCGTCAAAGTGTTCAGACCAGTATTTTCCACCAAAATATAAGAGGAATATTTAGTAAAACTGATGACATTACCTTAAGCCTAGAAGAGATTCAAAATTCCAGAAATTTTAATGTAGACGTTTTGTGTATATCTGAGCATCATTTGTCTGATACAGGAATATCTCAGCTGTCCATCCCAAATTTTAAATTAAGCTCTCATTTCTGCAGATGTAAAATGGAGAAAGGGGGAGTTGCCATTTTTGTTAAAAATAATATTGAATGCAGTAGTGTAGTTGTAAGTAAGTATTGTATAGAACAACACTTTGAATGTTGTGTTACTAAACTAGAATATGATAAGGAAGAGCTGATAGTGATAGCAATTTATAGGGCCCCCTCAGGTAATTTCAGACTGTTTTTATCTCATTTAGAGTCTTTGCTACTAAGTTTTACAAATAGCAAACAAATAGTATTATGTGGAGATTTCAATGTTGACTTTCTGAATCACAGCAATGATAGATTAGATATGGAAGCCTTGATGTTGTCTTTTAACTTAACAGCACTTGTAAATTTTCCTACGAGAATACAAAATAATAGCAGGACTGCAATTGATAATTTTTTTATGGATATTTCTCAGTGCAGTAATTACAGCATACATCCAGTAATAAATGGTATCTCAGATCATGATGCCCAGCTATTATGTATCGAGTCCAGGAACACTGTTAAACAGATAAAGAAAAGCTGGGTTTATAGAAGAAATATTAGTGAAAATAATATAAAACACTTCATAGATACCTTAAACAATGAAAACTGGTTAGAAGTATATAATGCGCAGGGTGTTAATGCGAAATTTGATTCCTTTCTGAATATATTTCTAACACTTTTTAAAGGTAGTTTCAAAAAAAGAAAAATTCTCAACACTCCAAACAATGAACTGGGCATGGGATGGATAACAAAGGGTATTAGAATCTCTAGTAAAACAAAGAGGGACCTTTATTTAAAAATGAGAGAATCGGATAACTATGCGCTGAAAGTTCACTATAAACTTTATTCTAAAATACTAAGAAATGTAATAAGGAAGGCCAAGAACAGGTACATATCGGCGAAAATAGAAAATTCAGACAATAAAATGAGAACAATATGGAATATAATAAAGACTGAAACAGGAAAAACTGTAAATCACTCTAAGGACATAAAAATAGAACAAAATGGATATGTGTATAGCGAAGTAGGGGAAGTTTGTGAAATATTTAACAAACATTTTACGTCAGTAGTAGATAAATTAGGCATAGAAAAGCAATCCCCACATAGTGCTCTAAGGCTTCTTGAGACTGCTTTCCCAAATAGCTTTGTGGAGATGAAATTGCCACCAGTAACAGTCTCAGAAATAAATAAACTCATTAAACAATTAAACCTAAAAATTCTTCCAGCTATGACAATATTTCAAGTAAATTACTGAAAAGATGTTCAGACTGTATCAGTCATGTACTTGCTCACATTTGTAATGAATCCTTAATACAAGGTGTTTTTCCCGATAGACTAAAATATGCTGTTGTAAAACCATTATTTAAAAAAGGAGAAGTAACATGTGTAGACAACTATCGTCCCATTTCATTACTTTCAACATTCTCAAAGGTTTTTGAAAAAGTCATGTATAGAAGAGTAATAAAACATGTTACACACTATAATATCCTAACTAATTCACAATTTGGGTTCAAAAAAGGATCATCCATAGAAATGGCTATATATTCATTTTTAAATAACACATTTGAGGAACTGAATAATAAAATGAATCCTGTAGGAATATTTTGTGATCTTGCAAAAGCATTTGACTGTGTAAATCATGAATTACTTTTGAAAAAAATGGAATACTATGGTATTTTTGGGACCGCAGGTAAATGGTTTAAATCATACATTGAAAGCCGAATGCAAAAAGTTTCAATTTTTGATTCTAAAATAAGTAAAGATGCTTCATCAGACTGGGAGAAAATAAAACATGGAATTCCACAAGGCTCCGTCTTAGGTCCCCTCCTCTTTCTGTTATACATCAATGACCTTCCTGGAAATTTATCCGACGAAGTTAAGAGTGTTTTATTTGCAGATGACACTAACCTTACTGTGCGTAAAACACCAAACAGTACTATAGAATTTAATGTAAATGAAGTACTTAGAGTAGTAGCAAATTGGTTTAAGGCAAATTCATTAAAATTAAATTTTGAAAAAACACATTATATTAGGTTTAAAACAAAAAACTATGCACAGCCAGATATATGTATAAACTATAAAAACAACACAATCTTAGAAACAGAGAGTATAAAATTTCTTGGTATTAAAATAGATCAGAAACTCTGTTGGCATGATCATATCACTACACTACTGGCAAAGTTAAGTAGTGCCACCTTTGCAATACGAACACTTTCTTTAACAGCAGATCTAGAATTAATGAAACAGGTGTACTACTCATATTTTCATTCAGTAATGTCATATGGCATAATTTTTTGGGGAAACTCTTCACAAAGTAAAAAAGTTTTCATAGCACAGAAAAGAGCTATTAGGTTTCTGTGTAGGGTAAAACCAAGAACTTCTTGCAGACAACTCTTTAAGAAACTGAATATTCTTACAATGTATTCTCAGTATATATATTCTCTCATGAGCTTTGTCATAGAAAATTTTAACCTGTTTACACCTAATTCACAGGTACACAGTTTCAATACAAGAAACAGAAATAACTTGCATAAAACACAAACATCTCTGTCATTAGTACAAAGAGGAGTTAATTATTCTGGGATACATCTGTTTAATAAACTACCTAATCGTATAAAACAGCTTTCAGATAATAAAGATGTATTCAAACAAAAACTTAGAGATTATCTTATTGGCAACTCCTTCTACTCCATTCAAGAATTTGAAGAAAATAATTAATTGTACTCATTATGACGTTTGCAAAACTCAGTTGCAAAAATGTATGTTTATTATTATTTCTTGTATTTGTAAAATATGTATATATTTACTATGATATGACTCATATTATGTGTATATGTATCAACAATGACATGTTTCACATCCCAGAGGTATTTCCTCAGCAGGGATCCATGGAACAAGATTGATAAATAAATAAATAAAATTGGAAGATTGCACAAAGCATCAGTATTGGGATCATTAGTTACTTTTTATCAATTTTCTCTTGCTAATGTCTCTGTGTAGCACATAAGGTCTAAAATTTTCCTTTGGACAGATAAATATTTCTTCTGGATAGTAGAGGTCTTAAAAATAACTTTCCACACTCAAAAATAAAAACCTAATTGGATTTAAATGTGTTCCGGATTTGTGGTGCAAGGTAAGGTATACTGAATGAATGACTGAAGTACTATCTACTTATACACAATTTATGAATTGTTGGCAAATGGAGCATTTGATAAATTTCATTCTGAACTTGTAGAGGGAGGCAGGAGGTTAATATTTATTTATTTCAGTAAGGCTACACAATCTAAATAACTAATAGTATTTAAGAGGTTCTACTGAAGTTTATGATATACTATACTGAAATAATAAAGGCTGTTTGTTAAAGTAAGTATAAAGAAATGATATAACATGAAAAACTGCAGTACTGATGTGAAAGTGGACAAATATTATTCAAGTTAGAGTTTGGCGCTACAAAAAAAAAAGTTTATACTGCTACAGAAAATTAACTCAGGTGATACATAAACTAAAACATATTGATGTAGGTGCCACATTTGTATGCTCCATCCATAATATGCACAAGAAGCAGTATTGTGAAAGTATAACATTCTTAAGGTCACTATGTTGGAAACACATGTCACAATCAAATTTCCACGCTTCAAATTAAGAGAAAACTGCCCACACACATATATAACAAATTTGTTATTCTGAAAGTGAAACTGCAACTGATTGATGAGGAAAGGGTGCGATAAAACAGCATACAATTTGGTTAAATAAACCTTCTGGAATCAGTTATTCAGGTAAAACTTTATGGTGGATGGAAAGCATATTCACTCTATGAGGAAAATGTGCGACAAACATCATTACATTTTCTTCCAGGTCGAAATAAATGTTTACACAAAAATTCATCCCATATTGTTTGATTTCCGATCGGTTCATTTACAGATTCTTAAGAAATAGATAACATTACGATATTTGTTTCACTATTCCCACAAGACAATTAGTTTCAAACAGCAAATCATATTTACATTTCAAATTACTTTTATGTAAGTCTGAACAACATATTTAAATTGCAGCTGGTCTGTTATTGGGACATATTTACAACATATGTAAAATATACTATACATATACATGTAGCCATACAAAACTTAATGCGAATTAATGGCCAGACTGAAAAAATTGTTTACTTTCAGCAAAGTTAATCTTCTGTTTTTTACGAGTACTGAGTAGGCAACGCGTAATGCTGTATTTGTTGCATATATTCATAGAAACTCCTACCACAAATTCATTAGTTTCAAACAGAAAAATATATTAACACCTAATCAAAACTTCCCACTTCGGATTTTTTTATATATATCGTACGTCCCTAAATTACTTATACTTCATTTCCTCCGTTTGGTCACGTTATACACAAACCGCTAAAGCTGGTCGTGTTAAAATTCTATACTAATTTACCAAGGCATCACTGCCACTTATTAAACAAATACATAAACACAAGTCGAAGGCATGGAGGAAGGAAATATATGGAGACGACGCAAGAGACCTTCACCACGCATTGAAGTGAAGCAGGGCGGAGGAGGAGTGGGGGGCATGGCCGGAGTGGAGGGGGCATGGCCGCTTCCATACAGACACGGGGAATATGTACAGAAACCTCAAGGGGACTCTAGGATAAAGCTGACGCCGATATCTGGTGATGGATTATTATGTAACTCGATATGACAAATAAAAAATGAAGAATAAATTTTTTTGATATTCTGCTTAGTTTTCAAGATATTCTGTCCCAAATGTGAAATGGTTTTGGTTGAAATTCAGAAGAAAAAATTGGTTAAAGTCAAATTTGATGATGGATTCTTATTTAAAAAGACGAGACAAATGAAAAATAAAGAATAAAAATTTTCGATATCTCACCTAGTTCTAGAGATATACTGTATCAAAAGTGAGGTTTCTTGAGTTGAAATGGAGAAGAAAAATTTCGCAAAAGTCAAATTTAATGATCGATTCTTTTGTAACACGACGAGACAAATCGAAAATAAAGAATAAAATTTTTCGATATCTTGCTTAGTTTTCGGGATATACTGGGAACATAGCAATGTTTGGAAGCGCAATACCGCTGCTGCCGCCATGCGGGAGAGTTTACAGCCTGCTTCACCGATTTAACGTCACTTCTTCTCCATATATTTCCTTCCTCCATGGTCGAAGGCGTATATAATGTCTCTGACAGTTACTATGGAAGCCGCTTATTTGAAAGCCGCTATTGGTGACGTTTCGTTAAACGCTAAATAACGCTAATAAGCAGCTTTTCGTGACGTCAGGGCTATTTTGCTATTATTTGTGGGCGTGGCCGCTATTTTCGTCACATCCGGTTATTTGACATTTCCGGCTTTTTCAACAAGAGAAGAGCGTTTCTGAGCAGAGATTTTAGAAGCGTCTCCACAGATATTACTTCAGAACAAAATAACTATACGTTATTTCTAACGGTTGAAAAAAGCAGTTAGAAAAAAGAAACAATAACTGAATAACGTATTACTGGAAAAAAGCTGTTTTGCCCATTTCTACGCGGATACATATAAAGATAGCCTCTGCTCTCTACCATGGAGGAATATTTCCTTCCTCCATGCTCTCTACATTGTTTCTGTATGAAAAAGTTTGTGATCTTTCGTCTGTACACTATCTATTTAATCTTTGGTGGGAAGAGTTATCACTTGTCAGCTTTAGCGGTTAATGTAATAATTTGTCAACTACGCAGATACATTAAAATTTGCTCTAGAAGGGGACTGACGTATTTTATCAACTTTTAAGT
>JARYHS010014124.1:0-22227 GCA_031002005.1 Vandiemenella viatica | reverse complement strand
CCATGATTGATGCTGCCTGTTGTGTCGAGCTCGCTGAAGGCATGTAAATGTGCATATGTGCGCGTCTCTCTCTGTATATGTATACGTAAATAGGGTGATATCTTCCTTTAACTCGTCTGTCTAGATGTAGGATGTGTAGTTCATTTCCACCACTACTCGACGTCGAGTTTTCACCATCAATATGTGCTTGTAACCTCTGTTTCTATAGGGCGTACGGACTCTCCCATTTCACTGTACTGTTTACAGTTTGCTGCCGTTTGTGTTGGCATACGATCTGTCTTTCTCATGTTTTCACTATATGCCCCTCTGCATAAAAATCATTGAATTGTGAGGGTGATGAGGAGATGTACCAGAGAAGCGAAGGAAATGGATTCAAACCCACAGTCAGACCATTGCTATAATATAGTGGTGTAATATGTAGTCCACATTATTCGGACATCAAATGCAGGGTGCAAGGGAGGACTGCTAGATTTGTTGGTAGAACACATTAAGCAACTGTCATAATAAATGAGCTGGGCTGGATGTCACTGGGTGATGGGAAGAATGTCGGGGCTGTATATGGCGTATAGTGTGGTTAGATCTGATACTGGTACAATAATTCTGAGTGGTGTATGGAGCATAAGTTGAACATGACCCCAAGCTGGCACTCGACTTTAGGTGGGTGGATAAAATATTCAAACACCCAATTTCATATAAGAGTGACCTAACAATTTACGATAGTTCAAGTGTGGACGCTATCTTCGGCGTCATGGAACTAGTGTCTGCATCTATCGTAACGTTTCGGATACTTGTCGATGAGTCGAGATCTTATATGAAAATGTGGTTTTTGACGTCTGTTTGATGAGTACGAAACTATCAGTTAGCGAAGAGCGGTATGGTAACTTTATCGTGTGCGCTAGTTAGTTGAACGAAGCATGCAATTACAAACAAATGTCATACTTGGTTCTGAATCCGAAGGTTGGCTTCATAGGGGGGCATTTCAAACCAATGGAGACTTCTCCTATGTTCTGATTGGCTGAAAGAAACTTTAGCAGAAATTTCTTGGAAAGCGAGCATTTTGGTACCTGGTACACTTGTTACTGAATTGGAGAAGGCTGCAAATTATGAATTTTGGATTACTTTAACGCACGAACAAAAACCCCCACCTTCATCTGGGGCTGCTGTTGTGATGTGTCGCAAGGGGATTGATTGATTTTTTAGACAAAAATACAGAAAAGAGCCACTCAATTTGTGTTTTCTTGCCACAGTTCTTACGAAAGCATAACAGAATTGATACATAGATTGGTGCTGGTGCAGACAGACGACGTAGGTTTGAACTTATTGGCAAAAATTATGAGTGCAATTAAATATTTCATACCAATGACAGGAGAGACAGGATTAGACAAATAAGGTGTCGTAGTGATGCTTATACGAATTCTTTATCCCGCTCGTTCCATTCGATGAGTTTTGCAAGGTAAAATTCGACGCTTTGAATTTTACATCCTTGGAGCTGGTGTGGGAAAGGCTTTGTTAATCAAATCACATATTTTTCCACGTGTCCACAAGAACTGAGTCTGGAGGGTTGGCAAATAGGCTTGAAAAAAAAAAAATACAGGCGGATTGATTTGATATCAGTGGAAGGTGAATTGATGGTGGGATTGACATTTAATCACATTAGAAATGTCTTTAAGGAAACAAACTATGCTTTAGGCAATGATATTCATGTGAATCTAATTTAGTTGGCATATATCAGAAGAAATATACAAGGAAGTTCATGTTAATATCTTATTGCACCTAATTTAATACATTCTTTAAAATATTGGGAATGTAGGCGAAATTCGTATGTTATCATTAATGCTGTTAACTATTAATTATTTTGGAATCTACTGTACTGATTCGGTATTGGAATGCACAGAGTTAGTTTTGGTGAGAAGCACCCTTTTTTAAATTTAGACTATGTGAATTACAGAGTATTGATGTGAATACCCTATGCCAGGACGTTCCATGAATCATATTCAATGGTAATGCCATTATCACATTTTAAACAAAAAACTTAGGCATTTGAATCGACTGTATATTACTTTTTATTCAGTTATTATAAATCAAACAGGTCGATATGGAAACTAATATTATGATTTTCGTTTTCAAAATATGTAATAGCTATAACACGAAGAGACGATGTTTTTGCCTATTTTAGAGTGATTCGTTGGGGATATGAATATTTATGTGTGCCTGCGCTGTTAATTCAGGCACTTGATTTCATCAGGGATCTGAAATATCCGGAGATGCCCCGGGCAGTGCTCGACCTCTCGAAAGTATTTGTGGATCCTGCACCATGTCGCTTGTCAGGCCGGCTGTGACGCCCCCGCATTCCAATGATACGCTCGGAATAATACCTAATGGAATATGAGTCGTTAGTGCCCTGAGTATATCTTTCGCAATATTTAATAGCGGGACAGTCGGAAATATTGGCCTCTCCCCCTTCGGCGACAGCGTGTAGCTGCGGTCAGAAATAGTGGTCGATCACATTCCAGAGCGTGTGGATAACCGGTATAATGACGTCACGCAAGCCATGCGTGTGTGAAATCGACCGAGGTTTCTGCTGTGCGCCATTGGCAACCCCCACCACCTGTGACATCACATAACGGTAAACTCACCAGCTAAGATAACCCCTTTTACCACCGACTTTACACGCTCGCGCGAGCATGCACGAGTCGACGCGAAACATCACGAAAATGAAAATGTAAACGGCATGCTCGTATAGTATCGTCACGCGTGGTTGCTCGCCTCAATGGCAGATGTTTGGCCTGAATCATTGACGCGAGCTCATTGTTTACGCTATCGCATCGATTCACCATTTGAAACAGCACTGAACTAAGGATCGCAAAACTCTTATTGATCCGGCCTAATTAAACTTCTGATTCATCTTTGCATGCTCTTATATTTTTTTGTTATTGAGTTAATTCGTCTTATATCATTAATACAAATAATGTTGTTAATAGATGTAATCAAATGTATTTTATTTTAGGATTAAATAATAGATGCGATTATCTTCTATTAAACTAAGTAAATAAGCATAAAATAATGTTAACAAAAAAATCTAGTTCATTTAAGTGTTTAAGTGTACTTAGAACATTTTTATTTCCCTTCTTTATTTCATCCTTTATAGCTTAATAAACTACATATTGTTGATATAGTTGCGTCTGAAATATTGAGCAAATAGAGAATACTGGTGAAAGTCTCCAGTAGCTAAAAACCAGACAGAAAGGGATTCATTGGAAGATATAAGGAATGTGAAGAGAGTCACGGGAGTGTACAAAGTGTATATTGATAATTACGCGTGGAAAGATATGGGTGTAAATCTCCTCACACACAGGCGAACTGCAGACCGATGCCTGTGATGAAGAAATGTAGGCTGAAATCTCAAAGCACCACATACAGAAACTTCAACTGCCTACAGACGGTGGTCTCTATACGCCAAGAACTGTGCTGCTGCCCACTCACTATACTTCGTGAACTTCAGGCCGGTGGACTGAAGCTTGTGAACATCAGACCAGCGGAATGTGGTTCGAAATCGATGAACTCGCGCGTATGCAATGCAGTTGTGTGTTTTAAATTCACTGTTCCATTTAACATAATTCACGTTCATAATGGGTCGTATTTTATTACAAAGAAAAGTTGTGCGATTGCAGTCTTGAATAATATGATATTTCTTGCAACACGGCGAAGCAAAAAGAGGTTTTGGATGAAACAGCAACTTCAAGAAATAAGTAATCGTTCCCACATGACTTTGGTGCCTGAACTACGATAATCACATATGGATAATTTAATTAATTAAGAATGAGTAACAAAAATTTGAATGATAGCTAAGTTTAGTTAGTCCATTCATCACAAAGGCATACATCCGAATGCGCCAAACAATTACTGCAAAAGAAACACTGACAACCATGTTAAGATTTTTGTTTACGAGTCGGACTTTAGAAGATTTAAAGTTTCCTTAGAGGATTTCACAACAAGCATCGCAAATTATTCATTTTTTTCTTGACTGTGCCTATCATTGCTGTAGGGGTCACTGTTTTGTAAAAATCCATTAATTTCTCGTACGCTTCATCTTTAAGTCGTTTATTTGCATATGACTCATCTTTCACCTTCCACAAACATCGAAATTGCCGATATAGTTCAATAAATGAGGAAATGAGTCGTAGTTTGTTGCCCATTTTCTTGACAGTCCAAAACAGATTAAACAGCGCGAAAGATCTGTGGCCTGTTATCAGGCAAGCAAAAGCGTATCTGTCAGGCGCAGTGACTTCTGTCGAACTGCGTGTGTGTGTCCGTTTTGGGCTTGAGGACATTTACTCAAATATCATAACTGTGAACTGCTGGCAGGTACGTAGGTTTGAACTTATTGGCAAAAATTTTGAGTGCCATTAAATATTTCATAGCAATGACAGGAGAGACAGGATTAAACAAATTATTCGCGAAATTTTCGCACGGGTCATCTAGTAATTACATTAAACATAGATTTGTTAATTACTAGCTTCACCGTATTGGTGGAAGGCTGTTTTTCCAGACCACCGGTTATTTGGAGTCCGTTCATCTCATGACCTTTTCATGGGACAACTGGTAAAATTTTGTATTTGTAGTGTATCAGGTAATGTACATACATCTTTAATGAAAAAGAAGTCACTTTAATGTAGAAATTTAAAGTTGGATGGATGTTTATTGGAGAAATTCTTGGAACATAATATTTTGATTTTTACAACCAAAAAGACAGTTCTATCAAGTTTCAACACCAGCCGCTTGTATGGTCTGCCCTTAGGACTTATTATTTCAAAACATGGGGTAATCTGGTACCGTAATTTGTTGAAGCGAAATGTTGGATATTCAAGGAACTAATTCCCAATACCCGTTATGATTACAGCCCCAAAACTTTTGAAATTCGAAGATTTCAGAGAATTGTTATTACTAGGAATGTAGATGTAGTTTAAACGATTCGGCGAGGACAGAGTTTTGTGACGAAACGACAGGACGATTGGACGAAGTCTGGACAGATGATGCTAGGTAAAACTGAACTGTCTAATTACAGCAGAGACAATTAAATGAACAGTTCGAACTTCTTTAAATTCAAGGCTGAAACAGAAATAACAGAATATAGATTCTTTTTACTATTTATTTATGCGGATTGAACTGAACGTAGATTAAACTTTATTTTACTTTGAAGTTTCGAAGAATTATATATGATCTTTGTTAACATCAGCGATGATTACTCGCTCATATAAAAGTATTCATTGTCTTTAGCAGTGTAAATTTTTTTTGAAAACAGGTGACTGCTACATTTTCTGCAAATGACACTTCCAAAACCTGTAAAGTAAGTTTGTATAAAGCAACTTATGTAGTTCAATTAAATCACCGATTCTTACCAAAGAGTTTCTATAAAATGTTAATTGTTCTCAGCTAAGCAAACTGCTTTCCGCCCGAGGAACAGGAGTTTTCTAATCCCTTTGACAGCGGGCCATGACGAAACAGTGGTGTTGACGGTGCGATGCGGCCGTACCCATGGCGCTGGGTGTCATTGGTGGTTCTCACCGTGACATCCTTCTGGACGAAATCATGCGTTGTGGGTCCGTGCCTTGATGCGGCCTACAAATGTTATCAGCCTACCTATTCGTCTTGTCTCTTCGTTTTGGCCATCAGTTCTCAACTCGCACGATGCACTTTCTATCCGCAAACTTTAAGAGAGTTGCCTCCAGCTGTTATGTATATATTTGACGTAAGTAGCAAAGTATCCATGCAACGTACATCCATAAACTTTAAGGAATACAATGTAATTTGATGCTAATGAGATAAATAAAATTAAAAACTAGTATCTTTCATGATGTTTATAGGTTAGCTGATCTTAATTTGAATTTTCATTGTTGCAATAACAATGGCCCCAGATTGTTGCCTTCCCTAATTAGATAATCCTCTTTAAATAATGTTCTTAACCACCCGGGTCGAAAAACAGATTCCTTAGGACAATTTTTCCTTTATATTAGTTTTATCAGTTTCGTAGAAACGGATTTAGCTATGTTACACAAAATACACTATTTGTGCTGGTGTAGAAGTTTCTGATTCTTGTCAGCAAGAAAAGAAAACTACTAATTTCCTTAATTGTGCGAGTGTTAATTCATTCGAAAAGAAAATATTTTACGTGAAAGAGTATGGACAACTACGTTATTAGGATTGTTATGGCAGAGATAATAATGTAATAAAAATCCTTGCACTAGAGATAAACCTAAAATTCTTAGAATTATTTGTCTAATTTCTAATTGCATAAATTTTATTGGCACAGGCATCATCACTTCGGTTCGATGATCGCGTTTGTTAGTAACAGAAGTAGTTTCAGTTGAGCAACGTGTTATAAATTGCCGAACAGAAATAATAACAGGATTTAACTTAATTGCGATGGAGCGCAATTTCTCTGCGCACCTATATTGTACTGTTGATTTTCTTGTTAAATTCTTTGAGTGTGATTTCCCCACCCCCCTACTTTTGCTCTTTACGAATTATAATTTTAAAATCTTTCAGTTCTTATGGCATTTTATTTATTCCAATCCCTTACTCAGTGGCCCAGTGTCAAACTTCCTACTTCACCATGTTGTTACAGCTCCTGTAGTCAACATTGCATTGTCTCCTCAGTCCGTAAGATCATAGAAGATAGGCTTACCATCCCTGCAACAGCATCGTATTAATATATAAGATTTTAATATCAAGCTTTACACTAGCTGCGAAATTTCTTAATGGCGGCTGCTATGTCAAGTAATTTCATTTATATTTAATTCTGAGAACTTATATCAAGGTAACGTGAATAATATTATGAACTCGTCTTCGATATTTGAGAGATATGTTGCACTGTTTAAGGCATAGCTGAACTATATAAGAGCTAACGGGAAAGTTGAAACACTAGTTCCGAGGAGCTTTAGAGTAAGAGGTTACAGCTCCAGAACAGCGCAGCATGATAATACAAATATAGTCTGCTTATAGTCCCTGGTGTTTTTAATTCAGCTAAAAGAACTACAAAGAAAATTCTCTTTTTTCTAAATGTACGTTAAAATCTAACAAAGTTTAGTGGAAAGTTATAAACAAAAAACGACGTTCGTCTGTTTTATTACAGAAACAACAACGTGTTAAATATTATGCATTCGTCTAATAGCTCTACCAAAAAATAACAACGTTCATTTGTTTTACAATAGATTCAGCATGAACATTTGAAATTTCTGCATAGCTTTTGTTGTTGAGTAGCTATGAAATGTGATCGTGCTACTGATTAATGTTGTCAAAATTATAAATATATCATGGTAAAATATTTCACAGTACCGATGTTTCTACATTCCACAGAACTCAAAATAAAATAAAAAAGTTTTTACTTGTTGCAAAAAAAAAATAAAATACTACATTTTCAGCCAACTACAAGATTTTTAAATGCTATAGTTAGCATTCTTTTTTTTACATACGTTGCCTCTATATAATAGTGCTTGCTACATTGCATATAAAATCAGGGCAGCACTATCATAACCATGATGCCGCAATTTGATAATGGATTCTTAAGTAACTACACGAAAAAAATCGAAAGTGAAGAATAAAACGTTTTGTTATCTGTCAAAAATTATTTATAGCCTTATAGGTATAGTTCCACGTGTCTCAGACGTCCATTTTCTCTGGTCCAGCCCTCATTTCAACCTAACCACAACCGGTAGTAAGAAAACAAAACACCCATTGATCTTGACCAACGTGTAGTTCCTTGTGACTAGCAAAATTTTTTTCTCGTCCAGGCCGATTCTCAAATTAACCATATTAATTTTGAGACAGTATATCCCGAGAACTAAGCGAGATATCGAAAAATTTTACTCCTCACTTTCGGTTTGTATCGTCGAATTACATAAGAATCCATAATTAAATTGCGGCGCCATGGTTACAGTAGAATTCCCCGAAATCAGATTTATCTTCTTTCCTGCTGAAAATTTTTAATCATTCAAAAATTTGTTGGAATTAATTCGTTTAGAAATAATATAATTTTAAAAATTATAAAACTTAACATAGTAATAACAAAGCAGCAATTGTCAAAAGCTAAATGCATTTATTCACAGTTCTTTTTTGTCTTTTCCTATTCACTATTAAAACGTAGATTTTTTATTATATGACGTAAATAAATACCGGCTAACTAAACAGCTATGATTAATTTTCAGTTGATGTCGCTACTGTTCGTCACTTCTTTTGCTGTTAGATATATTTGGATGCCCGTCATACCTTTAGTCAAAACCATCACAAGTTGCTTTGGCGGTGTGGTGAGTACTATCATATTTTCCTGTTGTAAATAACAGCTGTTTAAGAAAAGGACATAGATGCTCAGAATAATGATGCTCAGTATTTTGTAAAATGTTTTGTCGAGCTATATTGAAATGTAACTGAATTAAGACTTGTCAACCAAGATATGAAGTCGCATACTTGTGCTGAACACGGTGCTATCTCACTGTGTCCTGAAGAAGCGTTCTGCAGAAGTTAACTCTTTCACAGCATTGTTTCATATTTCGTAGTTTCGGCATTCGTTAGGAATTGACATTTTCTTCTTAGTCTGTAGCACAAGCGATTTTATTAGCCTGCCTATATCAAGAGTTGGTTCGCATCCTCGTCCTGGCATCCAGATTTGGGTTTTCCATGGTTTCTCCAAATAGCTCCAAGCGAATGGCGGGACGCTTCCTTCAAAAAGACCATGGCCGAATTCCTTCCCGTTCATTGTCTCCAGTCCCATTCCGCCTCTAATGACCTTAGCCGTCGACGAGGCGTAAAAAAAAAAAAGTTGACTTTTTTTTTACACGCTTTATATTAGCTTGACCTGTATGTATGTAACGGAATTTTACAACTCCAATTTGACCCACTTCCACATGTCCGAACTGTTTGAAATTTCGCACAAATATTAAGAACAGATGACATTACAATAATTTTATAGCAATATCCTGCTATTCTTATTACTTTGACAGTAACAACAGAAAAATTGTTGAATGTCGTGGAATTTTGCAATTTAATTTTAACCCAATTCCAGATGTGCAAATTGTTTGAAATTTTGTTCATGTATTGACACTGTTTACAATCGAATAATTTCATAGCTATGGCTTGATATTCTCATTACTTTCACAGTAACAATAGAAAATTTTGCACACATTTTAAGAACCATTGACAATACAGTAGTCTCCTAGCAACATCCTGCTATTCTCGTTACTTTGACGGTAAGGCCGGGCGCACATTGACGCTCAGTCGACGCAGCACAGCGCAGCACAGTTTCTGTGTCTCTATGTTTTGGGGCGGAACAGCGCGTATTGAGACGCAGAGCAGGGCAGCGCAGTACTGCGCCGCACGTGGCCTGCGCGACGTTGTGATCACGACACAGAAACTGTGCCACGCAGCGCACTCGTGCCGGTTTATAACGTAACACTTCTTGCGTTATTTATAATCTTGCTTTACTTATAATCATTTTCAACTATGGAATAAGAAAAATTGATTAATCTGGTGCGTAACCAACCTGCGATTCACAATATCAGTCATAAAAAATACATAAAAATTAAATTTAAATAAGAGATTTGGACAATGAGCCCAACAAGTGGCGAGTAAATTCAGCATTTATTTATCATACAACTGTCCACTTACAATTTTCACTTTTCTTTTCTTTTTTTAAATTCATTTTTAATAAAACTTCGAAAAAGATTGATATATATAGGCTATTATCACATTATTTGTTTTCTTATTATTTGTACTACATCATTCAATAGTGTCCCCGAGAAACACTTAATTTGTTGACACTGCTTTTTTAGTTTGAAGTGTTTATGTTCTGTTATATAGTTTTCTTAAAAATATAATATGAAATAAAAGATAGAAACATTCTTATAAATGTACCGTCAAACGCTAAATAATTAAATAAATAACCACGAAAATACAGCGAGATTTTCTTCAGTTCTAATAGATATTTGAGCTCTGTCGAGAAAATAACATGTTACATTATGCCGTGAATCTCCGCTCGAGTCACCCGGAAATTATCTTTTGAGAATTCTCTTATCACTGCAAAAGCCAGATGAGAGTTTCTTCTTTTCATATACTCACTTTTGCATAGTTTTATCTAACTCAGCTTCTGTTAAAGTAATAACAATTTTCCAAGCTCGGCATCCCAATCTGATTCAGAAATCAAAAATCGAGTTTTTGCATCGACATGTTTTTGGTTACGCTTTATTGTCGGTTTTTCGCACAACACAATGCTTTGTAAACTGCCGCACGAAACTGCGCTCTAATATGCGCGAGTAACTGCCAGTCTGTGCTGCCCTGCCCTGCTCTGCGTTGCCGCTACTACGCCACGCAGCTCAATGTGCGCCCCGGGTAATAATAGAAAAATTGTTGCATGTACAGTAATGGAGTCTTTTATTTCAGTGTTCACCCACTTCCTGACGTCCGAATCGTTTGAAATTTTGCACCTGTATTAAGAACCGACAGGTATTCAGTAATTTCACTCTCACCACGTTGCCAGTTCAATTTTCACCCACTTCAGGAAGTCCTAAATGTCTGAAATTTTGTACACTTATTAAGAAACGATGACAATCCAATAATTTCATATCTATGTCTTGGTAATCTCATTACTTTGACAGTAAGAACACTAAAAACAGATGTGGCTTATTTTCACTCACTTTCCGCCTCCCCCTGATGGCTGAGTTGGTTAAGGCACGTGACTGGCGAACAGACGTTCGCTGCCCGAATCCCGGTTTCGGCTGGAATTTTTAGGATATTATAAGTGGCAAAGATTAGGATAACCCACGGTTCGGATTTCACGTTAAACTGCAGTTACCCTATACCTAATGGGATTGCCCAGGTAGGCAAATGCAGCTGCCACATTTTTCACAAGCGCGGAAATTCGAGAAACCTTCGTCATTTGGCGGTCGGACCCTTCCGATATTTCCCGGCCAATATCGCCTTATGCATTTAATTTAATTACCAACTTCCAGGAGTCTTAATTTTTCGAAATTTTGCACACTTATTAAGAACGTTTAACAACACAATAATTTAACAGCTGTAACCTGGTATTCTCATTACTTTGACAGTTTTGTTGAGCAATCTTTTGCACATGCGTAATTTATGATACTTTGATACAAGCTGCTACGGATAGTGTCTGCAGTCGCTTAACGTGATGTTAAATAATGAGTATTCGAGGTAGGCCCGCCGTAAGCGGGCGTGCAAGGCGTTCACCGCACGCGGGCGGCACATCAAGGGGGGCGGCAAAACGAGAGATCGACAGCAGCCGCCCCGCGATAGTTGCCACTCCAATGTTCGAAGGGGCGGCAATCTCACAGTTTTTTTACCCGGTTACATAATCGGTATTGCACGCGGGCGCTCAAACAGCTAGCGGCGGGCCTGATTCGAAGCATCTTTTTCAATTACTTCGTACTATAATAGAAGAGTAATCTTCCACATTTACCCTGCTATTGGACCTCTGGTGGTTGACCCTATAATTGTACGTTACTCGAGGGAATAATAATTAAAAATGAAACTACAACACAAAGAAAAAGAGAGATTGGCGAAGAAAAACCAACATTTAGAAACATACTTTTGAAACACTCTGAACTAAAGCGTTAAAAATAAAATTGTTGTTTAAAAAACTAAAAAGTTTAAAAATAATCTTTAAATATTAAGATTTTGTTTAACAGCGATAGAACGTACCACAATACAGGATAAATTAATGTTCTGAATAATCTTAAAGAATAGAGTCACTGATTACAAAATTAATTTTAATGTAAAAAAGCGTGGGGTGCTCTCTAAAAGACAACTGATATGGCACCCCAAGCTTTTTTACATAAAAACTAATTTTGTAATAGTGACTATTCTTTAAGCATATTCAAAACATTAATTTATTCTGAATTTTGGGACGTTCTACCGTTGTTAAACAAAATCGTAATATTTAAAGATAATTTTTAACCTTTTAGTTCACATTAGTACGAAAGCGTGTTTTTAGTTTTTTAAATTACAATTTTATTTGAAACTAGGAGTTTTGTCATAATAAGAAGAAGAGGATTAGGCATAAGGAACGGGAAAGAAATCGACCACGGCATTTGAAAGAACCAACATCATATTTGCGTGGAGTGAAATCGGGAAACCTTGTAACATCGAAATATAATATTTTCTAAGAACATTTTTGCAAGTAATCAGTATATATCAATTATCCAAGGTTCCATCCATAACCTCAATGCCTTACTTAATTGTTTTGTAGAAGAGGAGAAAAAAAAAAAAACTAATTGAAATGGTATCTCATGGAAACTTTATACGAAATGTACCACAAATGAATTTCCAAACAATGGATTTGGCCTTTGACTATCACCCTATAACCTTTTTTCCATAATTTTAAACATTACCAATAACAAAAAAAATTTAACAGCTTTCGATGTGTTAGCCTTACAGCAAACCTCAACGTATTTATACTACCATCAAGTGCGTTAACGTATCTACAAATATTTTTCCAACCATCCAAGCAGAGGACAACACATGACGCATTCAACACTTAAAATAAAAATTACTTATGACCTTGGCCGGATTCTAACCGGCGACCCTTGCCTCTAGTCCACTACCTACCAAGATTGGCGATTTCTATCTAGGATGTCAGGAAGTTGCGGGAAGAGCTTGTTGATTGTTAGTCACTGCTGCCTGCTTATACGAGGGTTGCTATTTGTATTTCTGGCCTTGGCAACAATAAGTGTTGCCAGGAGCCATCTGACGTTTCCATTGGAAACATTGACAATGTGTCATTTGAGTGCGATTTGTTGTTTACAGTATCTTTAAAAATTCATCTCGAGCGAAAAATGGAATTAACTAGCCAACATTTTTGTGCGATTATTTTTCACAACTTTCGACTTGGATTATCAAGACAGGAGTGCATCGAAGAACTTAATTCTTTATACGGCGATAGAGCACCATCATATAGCATTGTAAAAGACTGGTATAATGAATTAAATCGTGGCTTAAGTTCGCTTCAGGACGAATTCTGTCAGGGTCGTCCAAAATCGGTTGTTGTGTCAGAAAACATCGATGCTGTGCGTGAACTGATAAAGCAAGATTGTCATGCGACATACCGTTAGATTGAGGCATCTTTGGGCATTAATACGGCAAGCATCAATAAAATATTGCATGATCATTTGGCCGTAAAAAAGATTTGTTCGCGTTGGATCCCGCATAATCTGACAAACGCTCAAAAGGAAGCTCGTGTCGATTGGTGCAAAGAAATGTTAAAAAATACGTTCAAGGTGCATCAAAGGCTGTGTATAACATCTACACAGGTAATGAATCATGAATCTATGCGTATGAGCCCGAAACAAAACAGCAATCGGCTGTATGGGTCTTCCAAGACGAGCCAAATCCGACAAAAGTTGTTCGCGAAAGAAGCACATCGAAGCAAATGATTGCCTGTTTCTTCGGCATTGCCGGTCACGTGTATATAGTGGCGTTAGAGCAACATAGGACGGTCAACTCTGAATGGTACACAACCATTCTTTTACCATAAGTCTTTGGAGAAATTCGGAAAAAGTCGAAGAAGAGGCGACAATGCGAGCTGTCATACATCGGCTCAAACAAAGAAATTTTTGACCAGTCAAAACATTGAATTGATGGGTCATCCGCCGTACAGCCCTGATTTGGCACCCAATTACTTCTTTTTATTCCCGCACATCAAAAACAAATTGCGTGGTCAACGATTTTCGATATCCGAAAAAGCGGTTGATGCAATTAAGACGCAAGTACTGGAGTTACCTCCATCGGAGTGTAAAAAGTGCTTTGGAAAGCATGCAAAAGAGTATTGATCTTCGCGGAGAATGTTTTGAGAAACAGTAAAACCAATTTCGATCATAAATATCTGTTCCTTCATTATCAGGCCAGAAATATAAATAGCAACCCACGTATAACATCTGGCTTCTGGGTAGTTTTATTTAGTGTTGACAGAAATAATAGCTTTAGAAAAATATTTTCCATAATCCGAATGCCATAGGCTTTTTTAAATTCTATGGTATTTTGCTGTCACAGGTACGGAATATACTGAAGGACGAGCACTCATGTGTTAAAATAACCCAGCCGCCCAGACTCTCCTATTTAGAAACGGAATTGAATAACTTCCTCACGCTTCAGTCTGCTGATTTACAAGGTTCATTTCCAGTCTGGAGGCTTTTCCGTAGCGCAGCCGGCTACATGCAATGTTCAGAGGCATAGGAGACAACATGATCATGAAGACTGTCAAGCGTGGTCAAGAAACCCATGTCTACAGTTTTATATCTGTTGTGCTCTGCCACGAATCGGCTGTGGTGAAGCTTCTTGATACGGAGCTTACTACCTGAATTGACATTTGTCGTATAAGCAACTGAGCTTTAGCTAACCAATAACTCACACTGAATTTTTAATGGGATATATTTAACAGTTCCACTATTCGCTACATATCGAGATACGTCGCAAAAGGCTGAGAAATATGTTAAAACAGCTGAGAATAACTTTAACTGAAGTGGTGGGAAGGTCCAGGTTCCTTCAAAAAATTCAGTTACAGTGTGAAATGACAAAATCTTTGATACGCCTTTTTTCAAGTAAAATTTTAATTGAAGTTAGCAGCAACTTTTTCCAGATACACATTTTCGGGGAAATCAAATACAAAATTAAGCTAAATCTAACACTCCAGTAAGGTTCTGAACTCTTGTAATTTAGCTGCAAGTGATTGTTCGGACACAGATATAGGGGTATGGGGGGGGGGGGGATGTCAAACCGGGGTGCTTGCCTTTGGCGGCAAATTCAGGGAAGCGGCAAATTCAGGGGAGCGGCAAAATCATGTTTGAAGGGGCGGTAAATGGAAAATTCTTGTGGCGGTGACCTTTCGTTATCTCTATTGCCCCGATCGGCAACCATCAGGGGGCGGCAAACTCATGTTAGAAGGGGCTGCAATCTCAAGCTTTTCCCCGAATCGGAAAAGTCGTAGATCCGCCACTGTTCGGGCGTTATACCAAACACAGAAAGCTAATGACGCTAAAAAAAGAAGTCAGGTTTCTGTTACGTGTCTTTTGTGAAGTTGGTAATCGTCGATTTGATTAGGAGAATTTTATAACTGTTGATAAAATGTGAATTGTTCTGCAGCCACTGTTACATTAGTGTTGTGGAAATTTTTTAATTCATGAGCAGAGCCTTTCATCGCTCAACAGAACCCGGGGCTTTACATTCATAAAATTTTAAGGAATTCATGGCGGCTTCTGGAATACAAATCATCATTAGTTAAACTTCAGACGGACCATCAATTAATTGGGCTCTAACTTATTCTTGGCAGGCGAAGGAGATGAAAAGATAAAAACTTTTACATGAGATTTCGTCGAAGTCATACTGTAGCTGCTTGTCAAAGTATCAGTGACGATACAGCTACCAGTCTACTCTGTTTTGTCTATCGTTGTTAGAAACAGTTCTTCAAACGACGTCCGTAGAAGAATGCACTATCAATCGTTGCAACATTAAAAATACATCGGAGACAACTTGCAACTTATGGTACCCTACATGATCAGTCAGATTGTCAATGTTCGTGGAGGTGGATGTAAGCGAGTATTCATCGTGTAGGAGGAGATTGCTGCGAACTATCAATAACTGAGGGAAGTTGATGGAACTTTTGACTGACGTGTACTGACAGGCGCGATTGTTAGATAGCCACTGTCAATTTTTCTGTCAGTTACTAGTCAGACAGGATAGCGAAAGCACAGATTCACCGCCTTCTTCACAATGACGACAATTCAGCCAGTGGGCATTAATTTATAACAGTGTTGATTGCTTTATGTCATGATTACGGTGTGATTACTTCAAAAAAATATCAGTGTAAACCTAATATCACTACAGAAAAAAATAAAAGCAATATATATATGTTGTCGACATCCCAGAACTCAACGTATGGTATTACCATGAACTGTAGTTCATCAAAGATCAACTTCAGGAAGCAGAAATTTGAAGTTCAGAGGTTAGTAAACTTGAAATATTTATTTAATTTAATTTAATTGCAATGGAGCACAGGCTCCGGTGGCAATTTCCCTACACACCCATCTTCCCCCTATCCTGCACCTACCTACATTTGCCCTCTACAAATTTTATCTTTAAATTCCTTCAAAGTTTTCGGTAAATTATTCATCATTTCTCTTGGTAACTCATTCCAATCCCTGACACCCTTACCTAAAAAGAGAATCTTCCCACACCCTTGTGCCTGAAATCGAGTGCCAGCTTGTGGTCATGGTCATCTTTTCCCTTCCATGCACTACTTTTCATACCTATTGCAATATCTTTCCATGCCTTATCGCCCGTATATGCCCTGTACACTCCCATGACCCTCCTCATCCTCCTCCTGTCTTGCAATGAATCCCATTCCAGCTCCTTATCATATCCGTCACTGATTGCATTCTGCGATAATTTCCAGAAACAAATCTAGCAGCCCTTTTTTGTACCCTCTCCAACTCCTGTATTTGATACGTAAAATGAGGGTCCCATACTATACTACCATATTCGAGCAATGGTCTGACCAAAGTTTTGTAACCCAATTCCTTGACTTCTCTCGTACATCCCCTCATCACTCTCTCCAACAAGTGCAGAACTTTGAAACCTTTTCCTACCACCTGTCCTATGTGTCCTGCCCAGTTAAGTTTGTTATCAAAAGTAATTCCAAGATATTTACATTTCAAGTCTTCAGCAAGCAATTCTTTCCCCACCTTATATTCATAATTAACCTTTTGTTTTTTATTTGTGTATCTAATAAGCTGACTCTTCTTTGCATTTATCTTCATTCCATGTTTACCAACCCAATTAGAAATCCTGTCCAGATCACCCTGCAACTGTTTACAATCCTCTATCGTTTTGATTTTTTTATACAGCATTATGTCATCTGCAAACAATCTAATTTCAGATAGTAAACAATCAACACAATTATTCATTAGAATAATGAATAGCAATGGTTCCAATAGGCTACCCTGTGGCACATCCATTTTTACTTCCACTTCTTTTGATACTACATTTCCTACCCTAACTTTCGGTTTTCTACCTTTTAAAAATTCTTCTACCCAGCAAATCACTTTCTCGTCCTCTCCAATGGTTTTTTACCTTATTTACTACCATTCTATGGCTTACTCTGTCAAACGCCTTAGACAGATCTAGTGCTACACTATCAATTTGGCCTCCCTTGTCCATTTCATCTGAAATATCTTGCATATATCCCACCAACTGAGATTCGCATGAATATCCTTGCCTGAAACCAAGTTGCCTGCTTGAAAACCACTTACGTTCCTCACATATATTTCTGATGTGGTTGCATATCAATCGTTCCATTAATTTACCTACCACTGATGTCAAACTGATTGGCCTGTAATTCTCAACTCTATTTCTCACCCCTCCCTTATGTACCGGTACTACTATTGCACTTTTCCAGTCCTGTGGTAAGCAGCAAGTGTCTAGACTTAATTTAAATAATATTTCAAGATAAGGTACAATGTCACATCCGGCTATCTTTAAGATATCTGTAGTAATATTATCTTCACCAGCCCCTTTATTTTTTTAAGCTTTCTTATTTCCTTCATGATTTCCTCAGGATGGATATCAATTTTTTACTATCGTCATTTGTTAATTGTGTTGTTAAGCTTGTTCTCCGAATTAGACCCTCCTGTTTCTGATTCATTGTCCCTAATGCTTTCACTGAACCAGTTACTTAAAATCTCTGCCTTTTTCAAATCGTCAGTAACAACACATACAATTACATATGGAAATTAGGAAACGAATGAGTATTGATGGTTGTGATTGATGGGCTGATTTAAGCACATTAATGCGCGCTTAAATCTTTACCGTCAGTATTACCGACAGTCTAATTGGTCGCTTAGGAGCCCCTTAGGTATGAGTTAGTTGAAGGAATGAACAACTATAGAGCAACCTTGAAGTCATAAAGGAGTACAAATCAAAGTCTGTTGGGGGTTGTTTTAAGCGTAATAATAACTTATCGTTATCATTCTGATAGGGCTTACATGGATTTCCTACATCGAGCTAGCCAAATGCTGTTAAGTTTCCTGCGATACGTAATTAGGTGGGTTTGGACTCTATACTTCCTAAATATCTCCTCTGTTGAACTTCTTAGTTCCAGTTACTACGCAACCTATCGTACCTACAGTTTAGAATAATACCAATATCGTTTAGAATTTAAATATTAATAAAAACTATTTGATTGGAACAACAAGAAAACATTTCTTGTAAATTTTATTTTAGAAAGGGAGAATATGAAAATTTCACGTTTTCAAATGAATGACTAAAAAACATTAGTTACGAATTTGATTAAAACAATAATCGCACTATGAAATTTTTTTCCATTATCTTGATATAAATAATTTGTAGGTTGCAATACTGTCGAAGCCAAAAAATAATCATTTGATTTTAAATGTGTTTCAAATTCAATGATAAGCAATATTTGAAAAATTATAAATGGTAACGTATCAAGATGACCAAAGAACTCCCGAGAACAATTAATAAATATTCTCATGATAATTGATTAATGAATTGAAGCTGACTATGGAGTTTTAGGAAATTACAAGTTGGTCGAAATTTTCCGCTTTGGAAGTAGATACTCAAATAACTCTGTTTAAAGAAGTATTCTGAGAGATGAATTTTTTTTAAATTTACTTTTCCTGGAAAACGCTTTACGTCACTCTCCTTTCAGAATTGAAATATTTTTTCTAAGGTCTGCATCACTTTCAGAATCCACGCGAAATTAGTGCCAACTAGTTGAAATTTGTTTAATTGGTTCGTCAATATGTCCTCTACACGTTTTGCGCTCTTGTTTTGCGGAAATGTCTCCAGGAATTAAATTAAAAATGCCGAAATATGACAGCGATTTTCTTGTTAGAATTCCCAATTTTACGCCTCGTTATTTGAGGAACGATTAAAAAATACTATTTATAAATGTAGCTCAGTGAATTTACTGAAATATAAATCTTAGAATTCACAATAATTTGAAAAACCACTATATCCACTAACAAGTAAGAAATCTTTGCTTATGCAAAGAAGAATAGATCAACTGTTTGCAACTTTTCCAATAACCCTAACGTTATCTATATGAATATATAGTAAATTTACCTGTTCAATCTGTTTTCATATTATATTTCTAACTATTCAAGTGGGATAAAAGTTGAAATTCGACATTTTGATTTGAATCACGAAGAAAGCAAATTCTTTATTGTCTATTTTTACGAAACATTAAAGGTTTCATTCGCACAAGAGCTGCAACTTAAGAATTTTTAATTGTATGAGAGTGATAGATGTACTGAGGTCGATTAATACTATTCTTTTGTTTTTTGCAGGTTTGTGGCCTCTGCACCTGCCTCGGACTTCAAGGACAAAATCCTCTAGAGGCGTCTCATGGAAATCATGATGTATGATGGCGAACAAACTCTTGGAGTACTATTTATAAGCTTTCATTGGCTACTGCGTCTACAACAATTCTGTAGGCAGGTGAATCGCCTGATTCTTTCTTAGTTTATTCAGTGATAAATGATTTTTGTACGATTAATGTTTAGAAATGTGAAATTTTATTCCTGCAGCGTTGTAACAGTCGATTAAAAATTTTATAAAATCTTTTTGATTCTACACCACATTTATGGTGTATTTTATTTAAATATCGCTACACGCTGTAACATCAAAAGAAAACAAAGGTATGTAGAATAGATTAAACTCTTTCTTATAAATAAATGAGTGATATTTATGGAACTTTAATTTATTTCATTCAGCAACAAAAAACTTTATCTTCTTCGTCCCTTTGCTTCTTTAAATCTCTGGAATCTGTAAACTGTGACATTTCCTTTCTAACTATCCTACAAGGATCTAGTTGATTTAAGGCCAAGTCCACTACGGTTCTTACTTCGTTCCCAGTTTATTCAAGAACATTCGATTCGATAAAAAGGGGGTGGAGGCGTAGTTCGGTTTTACACCACAGTTCTTTCGTGAGACATTTATGGTGAAATCATAACCGAAAGTTTCATATTAATATAATAGAAACTATCATTCTCATTAAGACATGCAATAGTTACACAGCGTGGTGCAATGGTTACATGGTAGATGCCAATATTACAATCCTATAGCTTGCAGCAAAGGGACCGTGCACAAACTACGTGGCTCGGTCCAGGAGGAGGGGGGGTTACGCTGGAAGGCTACGATAGGCTACGTGGGGGGGAAGGGGGGTTCCGAGCCAGGCCACGTAGCTTTCCTTTCATAACATTTTTCACAGTTAAAATGAGGAATAGAACTCACAACAGCATGTGAATATTTATTTCCTTCAGTTAATTATCTCTGTATGTAATCTACAATAATCTGACAAGAGAAACGGTACAAAATGTCTTCTGGAATCAAAAGGGAAAAAAACTACGTGCTACGTGGGGAGGAGGGGAGGTTCACAGAAGGCCAAAATGAAGCTATGAGGTTTATGCACGCTCCCAAAGACCTGTGGTAGCTAAAGTAGCACACGTTCACTAGTGTCGTGCAAATTACCGTCTATTTCATGCTCGAACTCCTCGATTAATCCATGACCGGTCCTCTTACTCGGGCGAGCTACGACCTTTGGAGGTTTTCCAGGTTCGGCGGGCGAACGACAGCGAAGGCTAGGCACTGCAGATATGGCGCACAATGTCCTCTCCTCGCACGTGTCGCGCAACGAAAGTGGACATCAGATAAAACGGGACAAGATAATACGGCAGGGGCACTCTCGAAACTACAGTATATCAATGACTACCATCAAAATTTTGGGATGTTCTATTAACTGAGTCGCTGTAGGTATAATGTGTAACGTGTATGTTTTTGATAAACATATGTAATGAAAATATTACAAACCGTCAAATCAGAACACAATGTATTGGAAACCATAACATAGATAAGTTTATTACAGTTACTGACATACTTTAAGTATATCGCGAATCCACATTTAGTGTATTATGATTTACAAGGAGGCATAAAATTTATATGATATCTTGTAAGGATTTATACAAATGTTCGAGATTGAACACAATTTAATGACATAACTGATATCACTGATACGTGACTGTAAATAACGAAAAAAAATCAACCAAATGATCAGAAAAAAGATTGTTCCGCTTTTCTGAAATGATGAAACTAACGCTGCTAAAAAGCCGATCGCTGGTATTGTAATACCTAAGGGTACTTTTTATGCTCTAAATATCTACCTATTAAATAAATTGTCGTCATCGTTAGAGAACAAATAATCTATGTTAGGCTTGAACTCAGTCAGTCTTTTTGCTAGCAACATATTTTGATCTCCTGTATTTAAGAAATTCATGTTTCCTTTTTATATTTGGAAGACAAGAGGAGTTAACTTCAGGTTTATTTGAATTGGAAGCTACAAAATACATAGTTAAATATGCGCGAGAAGGATAATACACGCCACCAATATCAGTGCACATCGTACTAATGTGGTCATTAAAACAGTTCTTCTTTCTGTAGAGAGCTTATTTGGATAACTGAACAATCCTCATTGATATATTGAAGTACGAGCGCGCACACGGCGCGTCTGTTTTGTGACAGCAGTTGCAAATCGGTTGAGCTCGCAACTGTTATGTGACCTTAGCATCGCAGAGGAGTGAGGAACAGCACACTTGGCGATCTGTTTTAAACTAATCTCAAACCAGTTGTATGCAACCGTAGATCCGGGGTGGCAGTTCGGTTGCAGACTTCAGTCCAATGAAACCACGAGGTGTTTAGTCCTTATTTATTTCAAAGATAACATGAGTGATCAAGAATTTAATTTAAAACTCGTAAGAGA
The DNA here is from genome assembly GCA_031002005.1 of Vandiemenella viatica. NCBI lineage: Eukaryota > Metazoa > Arthropoda > Insecta > Orthoptera > Morabidae > Vandiemenella > Vandiemenella viatica. Next base: position 389 of record JARYHS010014124.1, on the reverse strand, counting down.
GGTGGGGAAATATGAAGACTTTACTACCATAAAGTTCCAGGATTTCAAGATAAGAAGTGACGGAGAAAGCATGGCAAGAGATGGCAGTCCAGTTAAATATGTCAGGTGAGAAAATGTTTATAAGTAGTTTACTCTTTAGTTACAGTACTTATAGTTTATACCTTTATTTTAAGCCTTGATTTGTTATAATACAAATCAAGATGAATTACAAAGTTCAAATTTCCATATTGTTGGAGAAGTTATTGGAGAAATTGGCTGGACCACTGTGAATTATACCATATTTTTCCTTCGTGCTGCTAATTTCAATTGCCAAGGTGGACGTGCACGAGGAGAAAGGAAGTGGTTGTCCAGATAATTCCTCAAAACAGTCGCTGAAGAGCCATAGTTTA
>JARYHS010014122.1:0-62000 GCA_031002005.1 Vandiemenella viatica | reverse complement strand
CCTTATAAATTTTTTCGTCTGAATTTCTATTTTCGGTCGACGAAGTTGACAACGTTCAAGATTTTTTAAATGGTTTTTGATAAGTTCAACACCATATAGAAGCAAAGGCTGTACTTCTATTCTGCTCAGCATCCGACATGCATTTACGTTCGGTTTCCTGGCGATGCAGTCATTTTTCATTTCAAATGTCAAGATATTTTTTGATTCAAATGTGTAATTTTTCCACAATTTTTAGAAGTGAGTCCAATTTTGTATCGTTTTGTAGCTACGCTGTACATCTTCTAACTTCAGTTGTTAGCACCCACTAGCGCACTGCAACAGTCAACAAAGTTCTCTTGTTGAACGTTCGGCCGTCTAATTAGACCTTGGTGCGTGCAGATATCAGCAGCGGCCGAAAGTATTGGGGAGAACTTCGCAAATTGTATTACAATGGGCATTTTGATTTACAAATTTTCATAAGTTGGTTTACGCGTTATAAAATTTTAAAGTGCACTGGTTTCGTACTGGTGGTTTTTCCTTGAATAAACGGTGTTCAAATAAATTGTAAATCGTTCATACTATTCATGTCAAAATTATGCGAGGTATCTTCAGTTTTCCCATATTTAGTTAGCCCTTTTAATTTATCAAATGGTTGAGAAATACGAATGAATTTCAAAACTGAAGTTCTAATCTGATACACATGATACGCCCTCAGAATCAAATAAATGGTAAACTGCATTTACTGTTTTCGATAGATTAAATTGTGACCAGAAAAAAACCCAGCTTAACTAATTTCAAAAAGAATATTTACGCGTTCCTAAAAATCTCATGAGAATTCGAAATTTCATCCCAAATTAGGGAGTCCAAATTACGAACTGAGACGTCATTCCTTGCAATTGTTATATTCGTTATCAATTTAATTTATTATATTACTTAATTGTTAAGTATATAGTTTTATTGGGATTAGGGGGAAGATGAATTATAATTAAATAAAAATTAAATTTAAGTGAGACACATATTGTGTTGTTTAAGCCTCGAGGAGGAAAATAGAATATAAAACTCATATTAACGGCATACAATTCTAAAGCAGATGTTAATGTTTTGTTGTTGTGACTTAATGCTCTGCCGACTGCTCACGGGTCATTAAGGATTGGCTGTCCTTAAAGGAAGGAGGGTGCTATAGACATCTCTCTGAAAATGTGTAATCTTGGTGACAGTATTTTTCGTATGTTCCTGTTGTGGTGTGACAGCGTCACCCACAATGAATATAATTAAATTGTTATTAATTATATTCATAATTTTATTAATTATATTCAAATTTACTAATTATATTCAATTTTATTAATTATATTCAATCTTGTAACCGTGTAAATACCGTAAATAATAGGGATTGTATAGATAAATTAAATATATATTAAACCAGGGCAGCCAGAGGTAGAATTGTTGTAAATTTATTTTCTGTAAAGCTCGTGGCTCAGTAAGGTAGTGAATATTGGAGGCTGGAAACTGCCATTTTCGGACGGTTGAGAGAGGGACAATAGATGAGGTGGCGACGCATCGGCGCCAGGGCCACACGGCTATGGTTCCGTTAAGATAGGGGCGCTGACCTCACCCCACTCCGCTGCTGCACTGAAGGCCAGGCAGAAAACGCGCGGAGGGATGCAGCGAATGCGAGGCGCGATATAATACACGTGACGACGGACATGTGTAGATAGCCAATCATGAACGTTTATTGGGGTCCACAGTACTAATTCTAGGGAGTTTGTTACATGTGGAGAGACGACTTTCCGAGGAAGAAGGAAGAAGCCATCTTAAGCAACACTTGCTGCCTGGACGAGTTGATGAACAGACGTGTCAGCCGACACGCTCTCGTCTGGTGATCATTGTCTGATTCTGATGACTCTCTTGCTTTGGGAAGCGAGAGGTTACATGGCATGCCTGCCATTATCTGGAAGTCGTTCTAATAACGCGGTCGTACCCGCTTTTCTGGCTTCCACAGCTGTAGTGACATTGAGCATGTCACGCTACTTCACGGCGATGCTTTTATGGTAATGTACCAGATACAGACGGTCACTATTCATTGGGTTTTAACGGACTTGTGAACCCTTAAGCGGCACTGGGATAAGACTCTGCTCCCGTCACTAAATCACTGAGCTAGCTGATTTTATGTTTCACTGTAAATTTCAAGCATCTTGCTAATTGTAAATTCATTTTGATGCTTTTCTTTAACTTTATACGGCGCCCCTGGGATATTCCTTTGTTACAGTAAAATGTTAGCTTCAATTTGATGGCCTGTGTTGCCATGTTGTTCAATGTTAACTTTGCTGTTTTTATTTGTTGAAATATTTCATTCAGTTTTTGTTTGCTTTCATCGGCGGATTGTAAACGTCGGGTATTGCTTGTTTTGTTGGTCTAACTATGTTTAACGTAAAGTTAATTATTACCCGGCCTTGTATAAGCCATAAGAATCAATAAATGGGATATTATTTTATGTCTAATATTCATGGTTCTGGTTCCTTTTAGCTTCCCTTTATTATATTTTAAATGCATTTCATTTTCATATGTTAATTATAACATTATATTATATTATTCTAAAATCCCCCCTCCCTTTTTAGGCAACTCACGCATGCTGCTCAAAGCAACAGCCTTATTGTCCTATTACACTGTTTATAAAACTTGTGTTTTTCATACGGAAATTGCAGACACCTTCAGCACGTGGATAGATGATTACAGAAAACGGTACTCATGAGGCGCGCTTCGAACTTGAGGCCATCGTTCCTCCCTATGATCAGTAAGGAAGTGCTTTACAGCCTTTACAGCCTTTACAGTCTGGACATGTTAAATAAAAATGCAACGGATCAGCTACTTACAAAACAAAACGCGCAGAGCTGCAGTTTAATTTTTTGTTATTCACTAAGTAACTTTTATAGGGTTGCACTCAACGAAAAGAAGTAATTTATAAATACTGTATAAGACACAGTTACATCCGTTCTGAAGAAGAAATCATTTAACATAACTGATATTTTAAGGTTTTATACCACTGACATCTGTCATGTTATACAAGTTTTATTAATTTTTGTTTTTTCCCCCCAGCTGTGACACGTTTCAGTTCCTACCTGGAATCATCTTCAAGGCTCTGGTTCTGAAGAAGATCCTAGGTGGGGACTGAAAAGTCTGAAACTAAGAAGAAGAGTGACGCAACTGAAAATCTTAAGAACTAATTACACCTGCATACCATAACAGCTGTGAAAGGTACAAAACCTTAAGGTAACTGATTTTTGTTTAATTTACATTTGAATCTGGCGAACCATGTCATCTACTTCAGTTGTCGAATAGGCAATTAATCTTCTCGCTACAAATGACCGCGGTATTCCTGTCAGTGAAACAATTCCATTTGAGGCCTCTGGGGAGCAACCACGGCAGTCTGCGTAATGTTGCTTATGACGTCACGAAGTGTGTGTACAGCTGAGCTAGAACCTGTTTGGCTTTGGAACCATTACGAACATTTATCGTATTATTTTCGCATTTTTAGGAGAAAGCAATGTTATATAGTGTTTTTGTCTTACATGAGAAATCTCAGAAATTCTCAGAATGTGAAACAGTGCATCACGATACGTTTCAGAAATAGTGCAAATAAATCAAGTCCAAATTAAGACCGAATAAACTTAATTAATTCGTTATGAAAAAAATATTTTTATGAAAAACCTGAATTCTATGAGTGGCACTAATTTGCAGTTGATTATTTTTTCTCTATACCAAGAATTCATTAAAGTTCCTCATCTTTCCTAGCTGTTAATATAACCCGTAAAAAATTCGCACTACAGCGCCTTTACTGAGTTTAAATATTTTTCTTAAGCTTTTTAAATTGACGTTTTCAATTAATTATTTTTAGTTACACTTGTTCTGTGTGTTCTAATTATTGAGATCTAGCTCATTATTACGAAAATGTTCCAGGTAATACGTTAAAATCACCAAGACAGGAATACTGACCTTAATTTTGTTCTTAGCTGTTCTTTTGAAATGTTAGCTTCTTAAATGAGCAGTTAGTTAGTTCTTAGTTTACGCTTTAACTTTCAGCATAAAACTGTTTTTGTACTTTAGTACGTATTATTGATTTAGTATTATTATCAGTTGATATAAGTAACTGTAATCGCATGTGTATTCCCAAAGTAATTGTTGTTATGTCGCGTCCATGCATTTTTAGTTGTGACATCGCAACTCTGTATTTACTGAAAATGTCATTTGTTACAATTAGCATCTTTCAAACCGATTATACTATAATGTTCCTTACTGCTTTAGATGATTTTTTAGGTGCACAAATAATATTTGAGTTAAAATTTCATCAGTGAAGATATATGAATATTATTCGTCCAGTCGTAGGTGAGTTGTAATTTACTGACTGGTGTAATTATTTCATGGTAAGCTGCTGTAAATTCAGTGTTGCATGATATAACATATCACTAATCATTTTTTTTTCGAACATGACAGACCCAACTCTGCATGTAAAACAGATTGATTTTTAGCTTTAATATGGCAAAATTCACACATATTGTGGGTTGTGAAATTGTAACTGATTTCAACGTAAATAACTATTCACCTAGTTTTATGTCATTTGGTCTGACACCTTACCGGCGTTCCAGCTTCTATTTCAGTCAGGGCGTAAAGACAATAATCGCAGAGAATAATTATTCTTCTACATTTCCTTGTTATTTCTGATATGAAACGAAGCACCCCCGGAATGTACTGGGTAGTGCGTTGGCCTTCCATGTAGAATGTTAGCCATTCTATTCCGGCATAGGATATTGGCTTTTCTGATAAAATATTCTACTCCTTTGATTGTTTCTTTACTATTATAACGATAAACATGTTGAAAAAAAATGGGGCGCACATGCTAATGATGTGGCTGTGTGGTTTAAATTGACAAATAACATTTTTAAAAGAAAAAAGTACACATCCCCTAATTTTCTTCGATCCTTAAGGAATTACTTCAGATGATGACATATTTATGTTTCTTAATAGCCCAAAAAACGGAAGCCTCCTCGTTATCACTATGATCCTTGGTAAATTCGTAAGAATTAGCTATATTCTCCTCCTGTTTATTATTTTTTTCTCTTTACGTTCTTCATTATCACCTCGTTCCTCATTCTGTCCTTCAATTAAATTTTTTTCACTTTATATCATAGGCATAACCTGTTCAGTTACCTTCTTCCACATTGCTCTTACATAATCGTATAAAATACAAATCCGTTATAGATTGTAAATTGTGGCAAGAGCGAACGTAGTTATGAGTTAATGAGATTTTAAGACAATATTTTTTTCGAAAAGAAACGATAAGCGGATGCCAATCCATAAAGTTTCTAATAAGCTTCGCAAGTGTATTTTCAATTCAATAGCAAACATAGTATTTAACAACCAGAAACAATTTAACACGATATGTCAGTATAAACATAGATGTCACTGGTAATTCTTTCTGTTGCTACAAGGACTGAGCGAGGCTGGTCCGTGACTTGTATCAATTGTGCCAATTATTCTCATGGACGATGAAAGACAACCCCATTGCACAATAAAAGTAATGACAAATTTTTCAGTTACAAATTGGGGAAACCCAGTTTTTTTTTCATATTCCTGTCAAAGAGTTTCAAATTTGATCACTTCTTAATATTTGGTGATAAATAGCATACAAATGAGACGATTAAAAAGGGCTAGGGTAGTAAGATTAAACTATTATATTAGCAAGCTGTGAACTGAATTCAGGAGAACCTGATTTTCTGGCAATTTGTTACACGAATGTTAAAGCGCAATGATCATATATTTGTTCTGTAGAAATATTAACTTTGGTGTTTTGTTTACAATTTCGTAGAACGTCAGCTTATAACAGGGATAGTATGTTTGTAGAATTAAGATCCTAAAAATGTCAGTTAAATTCGTTAATATAGCTTTTTTTATACATTCCATCCATTAAAAAATTTGAAATTTACTTTTGTGAGCAAATGTCAAACACATTCTATAAAAATATAGCACCTGTTTGGGAAACTAGAAAAAATAATAACCTTGGATATCATGGTTCATAGAAATCCAGTATATAAGGCAACTAATATTTTACTGGGACGCAAGCACACAAACATGTGTGATGGTAGTTTTTGGTATCACTACATGGTTTATCATCGTTGTAAAGCTTTTCCTAGAAGAGAAAACAAGTTTTATATTGTAGAAAACACTCTCGGGATTCTAGCCGCGTCAAATAAAAGTCGACTGGCGACGTTTCGAGAGCCGGCACTGCTCCCATTGTCAAGCCCTGCTTAACTAACTAAAACTGCCTAGCGGTAGTCTCTATATAGGGCTACCGGACGGGAGAGGAGGGGAACTCGCGCGGAGGGCGGGTCTGCTTGGTGACGTCATGTTCTGGTAGTTGTTATGCCCAAATATGGTCCGTTCCCGTGTGTTTCGTAATTGTCTAATAACTGGCTTCCATGTTTGACTTATGTTAAGTCCTTGATCCCGATTTATCACATTGTTATTAACTCTGATTTCAATCGCCTCTTTCACGACACTATCCCAAAAATTATTAGCATGGCAGAGGCGTGTCGTCTTGTCAAAGCACGGCTCATGACAGTTTTCAAGGGCGTGCTCTACTATAGCCGATTTTTCTTTCTGCCCCAACTTAAAGTATCTTATATGCTCTTTACGCCTTTCATCGATCGTTCTCAAAGTCTGTCCTATATAGGAAGAGCCACACTCACAAGGAATTTTATACACTCCAGGGGACCGGAGATTTATGCAATCTTTCGGGGTTCGTAATAACTGACGGATCTTAGGCGGGGGCCGAAAGATGGAGCGGATGCCTTGCTTGTTGAGCAGCCTGGCTATTTTTGATGTCACCGCTCCGCAGAAGGGCAAAAAGGCACGTGGGGTTTCTCGTTCCCTGTCATCCGTTTTGTTTTTGTTTCTTCTTCCGATAATCGCATGTCGAATTTCTTTGGAACTATAACCATTGGCCCTAAACACGCATTCTAAGTGTCGCAGCTCTTCTTGTAGATGCTGATTGTCGGATACCGCCTTTGCCCTGTGGACCAACGTATTCAGTACGCCGCGCTTCTGAGATGGGTGATGAAAACTAAGGGCGTTTAGATAACGATCAGTGTGTGTGGGTTTTCTGTAAACACTGTGCCCCAACCTTCCGTTCGGCTTTCGACGTACCAATACATCCAGAAAAGGAAGTGCGCCATCTTTTTCGATTTCCATCGTGAACTTGATGTTGGGGTGAACGCCGTTGAGATAGTTCACAAATTCATATAGGGCTGGTATCCCATGAGGCCACACGAGGAATGTGTCGTCAACAAATCTATAAAAACATTTGGGCTTTAAAGGGGCCGCGTCAAGAGCTACATGCTCAAAATGTTCCATGTAAAAGTCGGCAATCGCTGGAGATAACGGGGACCCCATGGCCACGCCGTCCGTTTGTTCGTAATATTTTTCTCGGTACACGAAATACGTCGACGTGAGCGCGTGTCTGAATAATTCCACGAGTCTTTGGTCAAAATGTTCACTAAGTAGTTCGATTGTTTCCCTTAACGGCACCCGCGTAAATAAGGAGAAGGGTATTTAATGTTTGCGCTATTTTATATGTATCAGTTATAAGCACTAGGCTAAAGCATAAGCTAAGAATTTTTTTGGCAGACGATAAGAAACAATGAAGTTTATTAAAAACTAAGAGAAACGTACATAATAGAGCAATATATTAGTCAAATAAATAACAGTTATCCGTTTTCGAAATTATAGTCTCCATCATTTTAAGTAAAATGTATTTATTAAAATAAAATCCTAGCCAAATGCTATGATAATCTAACCAGAGAAAAAGAACTAGGTTAAAGCATAACCTAAGAATTTTTTGGTAGAAGTAAACAATGATGTTTATTAAAAACTCAGAGAAATATTACACGAAATGTATGAATCGCGAAATGTATCGCTCAATTAAATAATAGTTATCCGTTTCTGATATTATACTTTCCGTCATTAAAAGTAAAGTGCATTATTTAAATAAAATCCTAACCAAATACTCTGATAGTCTAACCAGAGTAAGGGAACTAGGTTAAAACATAACCTAAGAATTTTTTTGCAGAACTAAACAATAAAGTTTATTAAAAACTCAGAGAAAGTTTACACCAAATGTACGAATCACGAAATGTATCGCTCAATTAAATGACAGTTATCCGTTTATGATATTATAATTTCCGTCATTTAAAGTAAAATGCATTTATTTAAATAAATCGGGATTAGTGGAGATCGCGATTCCGCCAGGAATTGGCGTCATAACACTGCAGTGGTCAAATCTCTAGAAATACTTTCCGAAGTACATTTAACGGTGTTATGCTGGTCCAGGCTGTATTACAACCTAATTTTTGCTAGAAAACAATGGTCTAGGCTGTATTACAACGGAATTAATGCTTGAAAATAATATGTCTTACGATTGACTACAGCAGTATTATGACGTCATTACTGTTATTTTGGCGGAATCGCGATCTCCAGTAGACCCGATCGTTATTCGTTATTCAAGCTTTTCCAGAATAAATTCCTGCTACCACCATAGGTGATGCCCATCGTTATTTATATGAGGGTAATAGAAGCTATGATTTTCGAATGCAATATTGGTGGAGGTTGTGGTTAAGTTGACCAGAATCGCAACTGACACAAGGAAGTTCGCTCTGAAATGAGTCTTACAAATCATTTAAACTGCTTTCATCAGCGCCATGTTACTAAAGGTATTAATTAATGAAGGTGGAAGTAGTTCCATATTTAACGTGCAGAATTGTGCCTGGACCAGGAATAAAACTGATATTACATGGAAAGAAAGAGTTTTTGGGATTCGATTTTCTTTTTATTTCACTGGTTCTATACTTCAGTCGTCGTGTGAATTGCAAATGAAATATGTAGAAGATCAAGGCCATTAGCATTATGTAATAACAATTCCGTTTAATTAACCAACTACAAAAAAAAAAAGGAACTGCCAGAATATTGCGTTTAAACCGTCATTTTTGACGGACTCAAAGCTAGTTAATTAATATTCAACACCCGGGCATTTTTAAAGAATCTTATGTATTTCTGTTACATGAGGGAGAAATTTACTTGATGACACAAGTGCAGTATTGATATTAACGTACTCAACGATTATGCAGTGTTGAAGCTCAGATCTCGGTGTGCCCGAATGAGTGAAACTGTCATCTAGGATAAATAAATTACTTGAGGTGTGGGATGTGACGGTTGCCCTTGCAAAGTTAAACGGTCGGACCCTGGTGGTAGCCAAACTACCGCCGCCCTAATGTTAAGTTATGAAATGCAATGAGGAACTCTTATCTCCGCTTCTCTCATCGCTTAGGACAAAGACGTCACCTACTTTTCCGCGACTAGAATCGACGATCCATCGAGAGCGAGCCTGTATTCCTACTACGCCACTTGCTGAGATTCCCTGCTGAAGAGTGTGTGCCGGGTGGCCTAGCCAGTAGGCGGCACGCGAGCGTCCCAGAACGCAATTACCGCAGCAGCGATTGTGCAGCTGCGGCCTGGATGGCCCTCCACGTTGGTAGGACGGCTCTAGTTAGCTGGTGGCCCGTCTAACAAGGTGGAGGGCGACAAGACAAAGGGACTCAGTCAGTCGGTGGTGGGCAGCCATGGCGTCTCGCAGGCAGTCGGTATGGAAGGCAGTCCGCATGCCCATGATGTTCATGCGCGCTGGCGCCCCAGACCCAGGTAAGGATTGCTTCCTTCTGCCGCCGCCGTCCGAGCAATACAATACTCGGTGCTGCGCGCATCACACACGGCTGAGCAAACGGTGGCGAGCTGTTTCTTTGATGCGACGGACGTCAAGCCATCTCAAACTTTTATACACTTAGTGGTTTAAATAAGTCTTGCTTACAACAAAAAATAACTATTATGACATATTTTCGATACTAACATCAGTGCTTGCGTTTGCCTGGTGCTTCTACACATCTTTATTAGAAATATGTAATCGTTAAATTTCACTGGAACGAAGTGTCTGATTTACCTCGGCAAAATGCCATCTCTAAAACAACACGAAAATAATAAAATGATGTTTCATTATTTAGAATTCAGAAAATGACATTTCTTTGTGTATTGAGAGTTAAAAATGCTATATATTGCACTTAATTCTTTATTTGGCTCATCATGCCTTCTTCTTACCCCCAAACTTTCCGACACACACAAAAATTCCGCTTCCGGTAGCGTATGGAATTTTACAAGTTACTATGAAATGAAATTCCCATCCTTTAAGAGATGATATATGATTCTTGGGTATCGACAGATCAACAAATCATAATCGCCTAGCGAACAGTTATTATACTACCAACTGAATGATAAATTACACTATTTGTTATTTTCGTAAGTCATGGTTTTTTTTAGGAGACTGTACGGCGATCGAACGTGAGCCTCAGCCTTGCCCTATTTATTACCGTCAAACGCTTACATCCTTTAAGACCTTGTTTGCACTTATTCTACGCTCTAGGATATCACTTTTTTGACGTATGAATCTACTCCTTCTCATGAAATGTTTCAAACAATTTTAATAATACCATGTTACGACGCTCATGACATGTAAAATGCTTACAAAATATCCGTATAATCTTAGAAATTAAACAGTAGGCGAATGGTAAATGTATACGGCATCAAAACAGTTGTTAGGTTGTCTAATGACAAAATTTCGATTTGCCTACATTCCGCCTCTATCAAGGTCGAACTTACGGTTTAAAGTAGAATCAGTAGCAGGGAATCGCGTCAGCGTATGAATGTACGCAAAGGAGAGGCGAAGGTCATTTCAGGTGCATGTAAAAATTACGGTAACACCCGGATTTAAACTCCGGGCCTCGAGCTTTCAAAGTGAGTTGTAACAATGATCTACTGTTCCCTTTAGTTATATACTAACAAATTATGATACATTTTATTGCTCTAGATAGCAAATACAAACATCATGTATTTTATCTGTTAGAAGTGAATAAAAGTTATTTGAGGTATTGAATCATTTTTAGAAATCTAACCTTAGTATATTTTCTTTCGGCTCAAATACATTATTAAAGATCAATGAGATTCCCCACATTAGTTTACGGTTAAAGTGATCATAAATTGTTTCTGTTTTTTTTTTTTTTTTTTTTTTTTTTTTTTTTTTTTTTTTTAAGTTTTGTTGATATCACCATTCAGTGTGTAACCCATTCAGCACTTCGAGATATTTGTGTACTATGAGGATATTTTTTCTTGCACTGTCATATGTGTTATTATAAATTTTGTTCATGAAAGAAATTTTTACACAAATGAAATGAAAACTTGAATGGCAATGATCAAATTCAGGATTGCAAGCAATTATTTAAAAAAATCTCTCTTCACACATTTAGCATTCAGATTATTTGTACTGTTGTACAAAAGTTATGGGCGGAAGCAGTTGGCTATATAAACGTTTATCAATTCTGAAGCTTAGTTTCTGTAGTAACTTTGGTGTAAACAACAGTCTAAAACCTAAAGCTGCAAATAAAATAACCATTTGATGATATACTCTGTATAGACACTATAGTAATCTTGCGGTTAGAATATTTATAGTTTAAGATAGTAAAACTTAAATTTTACACCGATGGTGATGAGTTAGTGAACTTGCTGGATGACTATCAACAAAAAAAATTGTGATTGTTTCATTCCCAGTAAGATAGTTATGTAAGAAAATTATTTTGAAAGAAAACAAACTTGGTATTTTGAATCAGCACGTATTGCAGTTACAGGTAATAAGTAAACAAAAAAACAAAAAAATCAACAAAATGTGAAGCAGTGTTACAGTAAGTTAATTCTTACAATGAACTGACTATATACTCCTAAACTGTACGGGGTACGCAATAAAAATGTAATTTTTTCTAAAAAAAAACTCTGATCAATTTTTCCGTTTTATAATCATTTGAACTGCCTTATACCTAATCTACCACAACATCTTTTCTTTCTTTACCACGGAAAATACGGTGATAATTGTACAAGTTAAAAAAATATCTATGTGAAATGTAGTATGGACATAATAGCACTCACAGTGTATTTACAATTAAAAAATTATCTGCAGTTAATCTACATAATTTGTTGAAATATTGCAAATGAACTATACGAAAACAAGAAGCTTTCCACTGGAAATGGATTTAATTTGAGGAAATCATAAGTATGACATACAACTAACGATTTTATCGTGATTTCGACACAGCATCTATTCAAGGTATTTGCTGCTTGGTATTCAACCCGAAGGTTGATTGGATCCTCTGGAAGTAGATATACTTATCATGGTATTGGAAACAAGTAAGGTGACCAGTTAATATCCTCTTTACTTGACCTTACCAGGTAATGCGACCGAATCCACCGGACTACGGAAGCTTTCTGGCGTACTTCCCATTTCACAGCAATATGTGCCTATGAAAATCCGAAACAGCGATTCGAACCGATGACCTTTCGATCTCCAGTCAGATACCTCTACCACTGAGCCACCATACCACTCTCAAGAGATTTAAGAAAAGACATTTCTGGTGACAATTACTCTTATATCATAGGAAAAAACCAATGAAATGATAAATTATTCTAAAAATAAACTTGTAGTTTGCCCGATATCTTCTATAATCTATCATATCTACGAGATAGATGAACGAATCGTATCGAAAATAAAGAATGCTACACGCTGTTGACATTGTTTTATTTACGATCAGGAAACACGAGTCCTTGCCTCCGAACAATGAAAAGATACCTTCGGAATGAATTTAAGCCCCTTAAAATAGTTTGCAAGAATGAATGTAATCAGGGGAAACAAGGCCTTGGAGAATACCACATTTTGTAATGTTTTCATCCATGCCTCAAATTAAATTATAATTTGTGATGATTATAATATTAAGTTTTATATTATTACTATTGATATTATTGAAAAACATTGGCAACTTAACATATAAACACACCTGACATTCATAGTTTACAAAAAGGCTTTTAACAGAGTAAACCAAAGTAAACTCTTAGACATTCTGGCCTCTCATGGAACATCCATTCAGATAATATTAGCAATATACAATGTTTATAAATACAATTTCTTTACTGTGAAACTGGGAACTGAAATATTGGAAGCCTATGAACTGTGGTGACAGGTTACCTTTTATCCACATTACTCTTCAATATTTATATGAACTCATTAATCAAATTATGGAGACTAACCATCCATGCAATTATAACAATGCATAGAAATAACTACCACGATACTCCACTTGATGCCGATGACCAGGTATTAACAGATGACAATGAGGGTGATCTACAAGGTTCGTTATATCACTTAAACTTGACAGCCAAAATTTTTACTGTGGAAATTTCACACCAAAAAAATCTAAAATCATGTCATTTCAAGGAAATGAACAAATTAATAACAAAGTAGTCCTGAATAACGAAATTTTAGATCATTTTAACGCATTTAAATATTTGGGATACCATCTTTCAAATTTGGAAGAAAAAGGACATAATTTCAAAGTATTAAATTAGAAATGTGTACTGAGGATAATCTAGCAAGTTCTTAATCCAAATAAAATTCAAAGGTACACCACAATTAAGGCATATATAATTATGGCAAGATAAATTCTTACTTATAGCTCAGAGGCCCGGACATTAAAAGGTAGCGACAATTCACTGCCGTAGAAATGAGCATACACTGCTAGATCGTGTCAAGAATAATAAAAAAAACAGATTAATTGAGAATAATAATATATTCAGCATAATGGCAAAGAGTGGTTGCAACACGTAAAAAATATGAAAAAAAAAACCAGAATACCGCGAATAATACTCCACTACATTTCCAGAGGAAAGGAAATCCTCGAATACCACTTAAGAGATGGAAGGAGACTTACACTTTTGTTGCAGATGAAATTATGAACCTTATTTTTAAATATAATAAGAAATGCACAATTTATCAATTTCTTACATTATACATCAGGCTGTAACTTTTAAGAGGATCTAGGTATAATGCACCGAGTTTATCGATTTTACTGGTTATTCATTTAGAAGAATGGACGGAATTACTTAGAACTATCAATGTATTTTTTTTTTGTCTGAACTACCAGTTCCAATCTTTGGAAACATTATAAATACTTTTTTTGGTGTCTATAGCGTACCCTTCAAGAAATGGTCCATTTTCGTGGTCTTCAGAACGGTTATAGATTGCGTCCACCGCTAGGTCCATTTTATTCCGCATGAGACATCAAACGATTCCTAAATCCGCCTCTATCACAAGAAAGCTTACGGGCAAAGCAGTTACAGCGTCCTCCGAGGTGAATATCGCACTGGCTCATACGAAAGTCATTATAGGCTGGTGTTACTCGGCAACGATGTCGACGTTTTGGAATTTAGTAAATGACCGTAATGGAACGATGGAATTATTTTCCCAATATAATGTGTTTTTAGGCAATGCTAAATATGTTTTTCCTACTTATCTAATATATTAGGCATCCACAAACAAAAAAGGCAAAATTTAATCGTTCATTAAAAAGGAACTTTATTCGCAACTTAAACACCTTTACCATCTACTTACGTAGTTATGGGGGAGTACAAACTGCAAATTGGAAAACGAAAGTTAGTGTGCGTTTATTAAGGAAGAACAAAGTATTATCAAGAACTACAAAAACAAAAATCTTCACGTATGGTTTTAAACATGCATCTCAAATTCAAAATTAATGCAAAGAAGAAAACTGAAGAATATCAAATCTTAATTATACGAGTTCTGCTTGAGAGGAGTGTCTTTAGGTGTTAAAGACCCATATGAATGCCTTTGTTTCAATAATTATAAAAACTTATGATTGCTAATCGTGGTTTTTTTTTTTTTTTTTTTTTTTTTTTTTTTTTTTTTTTTTAAGAAATTAATGGTCTTGAATATAGTGTTGCAAGTTTCAAAGGTTAGAAAATAAGAATGATGAGAGAAGTTATTAGATGAAACTGAAATTCAAAGTAACCTTATTTATGTTGCTATCCACTTGCACCAAAAATTGAAGGAGGAAGTACTACAAAAGTTATGCTCAAACAGCATAAAAACTTCACCGAACCAAGTGGTGTGTGGTTTCACTCTTCAGCCTGGCATTGCACATTCTCTGAGATGGAGGTTCAAATCTCCTTTCTGTTTACCACGGCTTTCAGAGTCACTCCGGAATGGTTCTTTTGAATGGCTATGGGCAAACTGCTTCCTATTCCTTACTCCCACAAGTTAGGCTGGATGAAAAGCGTCCCTAAGATTGTACAGCAACCAACATCTTAGGCTTCATCTGGGAAAAATTGAAATCTTAAAGAAAGTATCGAACTTTTTGTCAGTAAAAACACAGGTACTTATTAAGTATCTGAAAATGTAATCTTCCATTAAAAAAAAGAAGCCTAATATTTTTGGAAGTATTCTGCATTCAAGTGCACATAAAACTCTCAGCAGCTTTTTTTGTTTCTCCGCATTTTGCATAGTCATCTTTGAAGTCCAAATGGGTCATAGCATTCCTCAATCAACAGCGTTATCTTGAATCAAGTCTTATGCTTTACAGCAGCAGTTTCATCTCTGGTAGACTATCTAAGAGACCTAAAAAAAGTTCTGATGTGGTTCCATGAAAAGTCAGGATTTTTAAAAAAATGGGGACAACTAATTCACGCTTCGCAAGGATGGGTCTTGTAGTACGGTACACAACAAGAGACAAACAAAAAGTAAGATAGTTTCCCTATCTATTTTGTCGTTTATTAGCGACAGGGCCATTTTATTTCCCAAGCAGCGTCCACTTAAATCTCGGTAAATTTCCGAAAAAAATAAATGCTATAGCATCATGAAAATCATTCGGCGATTTCATGATGAATGAGATTTCGACATATATTCACTGTCACTCATTCAGTCAAAATTTGATTTCTAACGATTGATCATTTATATAAACGTGAAAAAAACTTTGCGCATATGCTCAGTAGTTCTCTTTACTTCTTTTTAAAAGTTATCTGGCTGTATAAAGTTAGAATTTAGGAAATGTTGAAGAGCTGGAGAGTAATGATACCTGTGGAAAAACATAGTAAAGAGACAGATTGGTGGTAAACTGTAATTTGAATATGTTTGTGGAAGTAATCCAGGCGGAAACCAAGCCAGCAGTGCATGAATTAATCAATTCGAGATGAAGGATGAGCTACGCAGGAAGAAATGAAAACTGAAAATAGAGCGAGATAGAGTAAATGAATCTTTGGATTAAAAGGTAGCGAAGATGATTGCGTTCAGAAAGTAAAGAAAGTGGACAACATGTCATTTTGCAAGCAACTTACAGTCTGAATGGAGGATTTAGAAATGATTATAGGTCATGGTCACATCATGTGGTTTTTATAAACTTTAGTTTTTTAAATGCTCCATACTGAAAGAATAAGTTAATTTCCTAACCCAAAAAATTGCGTGGAATAACAGCTTGGGCAATTTGAAATATTCGTGCGGCGTGACTTAAATTATATGCTGCTTTGAGGTATAGAAAAACTGTGGTATTAACGGTTGTAAAGTTTATGGATTTTTTAAAATTATCTTTGTCCATTCCAATTCATACCAATAAGAAGCTTAAACCTCGATATATATAGTTTTTAAGGGACTATGTACACGATACAGATCATTCTCTGTTGATAAATAAATTGTTTACACACGTGTAATAACGGCTCATTCGCCGTGTATTTTCATGCTTCCTAGTTGCCATGTTCGGTTAAGACTGAGAAATTGAGGAACTAATCGTATCTCGAATACAAGGCCTTTATTTGTTCGTCGCCCTGTCCACTCATTCAGAACGTTACAAAGCTTTTTTTATTATTATTATTTGTTCCCGACGAAACTGAACAACCTTTTAAATATGATCGTCATTTTAAAAAATTCTGAGACTTACGAAAGATAAGATTTGATTGATTATACTGCAGAAAGAACCTCTTCATTCACTGTAGCTTGTTATGTATTCATTGCCGATGTAATTTTCTAATAACTATATTTCCTAACGAGAACATTATGGACAGAGATTCTGGGATGGTGTTCTTGTAGTCCATTGAAATCCATACGTTGCTCTGTTTCTGCGAATGATTGACAGCTAGCAACTGTCAGCCCAACGGTCACGTAGCTTGATGTTCCTAGGAGACTACTTTTTTGTTTGTTATTGTTTATTAGCCGATCAGCAAATTTAGCTTTACAGGATAAAGTTGTCTTTTACAAATCATAGCATTCTTATTGCCATGGTTGAGGTCAGCCCACGAGGGCCCCTCAGTAACTACATAACAGTGATACAGTAAATATTTTGCTACAATTGTGAAAACAGTGTTAACAGTATTAAAAAAGTAATAAGACCAGTTATTAGTATTAAATAAGCAATATATATATAAAACAGTTATCAGTGAGAAAAATAGTAGTTAAAAAACAGTTGTAATGAAATTGATTTAAGATAATTACACTTTTGTTCATGGAATAATATAGCTTTTTGTTTTCAGCACTAAGGATAATCTTGTTTCACAACATATGGTTTACTGATTCATTTCTTCTTCAGAGTCACTGTTCAATAGATAAATGCCTCGAGGAAGGATTTGTTTTGTGTAGTTCGACCCGTTCTTTTTCCTAGTAAATAAAACCGCGCAGGTACTGCATTCATTCGTTTTATAAAATTTTTAGTTTGGTGTCTTATGAATTAATTAAAGTAAGAAATATTTAATTCTCGGTGTAGCTGACTGTTGCGTACGTACCATGGTGCTTTCACAGCTAATTTGCACTCTGTGTAACTTGCTACGACTGACACATCCCCATATTGGATATGGGTATGTTATGAGCGGTTGTAATATCATTTTGTAAATTAATAGGCAGAATTCTGTTTTTAACTACGATTTTCTATTTAATACTGGGTAAAGTCTGTACAATCTGGTATAGGCTTGGTTATTTTATTATTAATGTGTGTGTTCCACGTTAACCTCCTGTCAAGGTCAACACCGAAGTACTTAATTGATTGGTCAGGTGGGTTCCATAATGTTTATCTCTGGTGGGTTTAGTGGTCGTCTCAGTCTGTCTGAAAATTGTTCTTGACATTTTCCGGGGTTTAAAGATATTCGCCAGTGATTTAACCATTCGGTTAGTTGTGGAATTGCATCTTGTAGGTAATTACGTGCGTTGTGGATGTCATTATGTGAAGTTTATACCACTGTGTCATCAGCATACATTGCAGTCGAAGTATTTGTGAAAGTTGGAATGTCCGACGTTTGTATGTTGAATAGGGTGGGCCCTAAAACAGATCCCTGTGGGACTCCTGTGCTGTGGATATTATTGTGCCAACTCGTACACTGAAGGTTCGGTTCTGTAGAAAGCTTTCTAAGATTTTGTACAAACATAGAGGCATTCCTGTATTTTTGAGTTTATATAAGAGTCCAGTTTGCCATACTTTGTCAAATGCCTGGGCAACATCAAGAAAAGCAGCCAGGGTGTCATTTTTAAGTTCAAAGCCCCTTGTGACTTCTTCAACCAGACGTAGTATTTGGTGTGAGGTTGAGTGCATCGGGCAAATCCAAATTGATGTGGTGGGATGGTTCCCGTAGCATCAAGGAAGGAAGTTAGCCGCGTCCGTATTATCTTTTCTAGTAATTTGATAAGGTTGGGAGTAAGCATATAGGTCTATGTTGCGTCATATTGTTGCAATCACAATAATATTTACGTACACCAATAGTTACTGCGGTACCGAACCACTAGTAGGTTACTGGGAACGACACAGAACGCAGCGGAGCTGTCAGAACTCCTCATTTACAGGATTCTATGTCAAGCAACAGAACTTCAACTCCGTGAGTATCTTCCTCCTGCCCTCGATCTGTGCGCAACACGCATAAAAAATCTCGATTGTGAGTTGTTGATGGACTATGACATTTTCAGAATCTTAAATCACCCTTGATAAGTTTTTTTTTTTTTTTTTTTTTTTAAAAAAAGTGTAAAAGTTATTTCGGCAATGTTGTGCGGTTCGCTAAGTCTACTGTTACAATGGCCGTGTTAAGCGATGTACTATGTAGTCATTTAGAAATGTGAAAGACTAATATCAAAGACTGGCAATTAATGGCATAGTTAGTAAGTAATTAAATAAATCTTTGGTTTTATTATATCATAAACATACGAGCTAGTCTTTTTTATCGCCGTTATTTATAGATGTAGGTTACAAAACTGGATTACTGTAATTTTATATTTAGTAGGTAATCAAAGCCAATGATAACTGTAGAAGTATGATGAACAAAATTATGGAGTTTGCAAACCTAATAGAGATACGCGAACCTCAAGTAGTACCAACTAGTAGTAGTAGTAGATAAATAACACAAGGGAAAAGAGATATGTAAATACCTTAGTAAGAGAAGGAGGTTTTACAAAAGTGGCTGAGCAGACAATAAGGGGACCAAACATGTTGGATATCTTCCTAATAAAGCCTGATGATAACCTTATCGGGTGTCAAGCAACTAAAGGAATGTGATCACACTGCAGTTCTGATGGATATAAATGGGTATCAGTAAACCAGTGGCAAGAATTGAAGGGGGAAATAGATACAATTATAAAAAGGCACAAATTTGGGAGCTGAAAAGATATTGGGGGTTAATTTATTAAATGGAAGAATGGCACAAGTACAGTGGAGACGAAGTGGGAAGAGTTCAAGGATATGATAAAAAAAAGGATGAAGAAATGTTTATTTCAAAGCAGAAAATAAAGAGAAGTACAGAACCTACTATAATAGGGAAGTGAGGAGGTTAAACATATTGGTGACACAAGAACATAACAGACTAAAGAAACAGCAAGGCAGTAGGGATTTCTTGAAACAAATAAACAAGAAATTGATAATGTCAAAGAAACTGGTTAAGGATGAGTTTCTGAAGAATGTTATGGGTGCAGGGGGACCATTGACAGATGCATCTAGACATTTCTATAGCTATATCAGGAAACTGAGTGGAAGAGATGGTGTTCAAACACTTATAGATAAGGATGGAGAAGAAGTAACTGAGGATTAAATAAGGTAGATTTTTTAAGTAACTGGTTCAGTGAGACCTTAGGGACAATAATTCAGCGGTTATATCAGAAAACGAGCCTATCCGCACAGCTGGAAGTGAGCAGATGAGAAAACTTGAAATTAAATATGAAGATATCATGAAGGAACTAAGGAATCTAAAAAAGGCGTAAATGGGCTGGTGTGGATAATATTACTAAGGATTTCTTGAAGAAAGCAGGTTATAACATTGTACCTTATCTTGAAACATTATTTAAATTGAGTCTGGATACTTGTTGTTTACCAGTTGACTGGAAAAGTGTGATAGAAGTATCGTTCCATAAAGAAGGGCTGACAAATAGGGTCGAAATCTATAGGCCAATAAGCTTGACATCAGTGGTAGATAAATTGATGGAGAGATTAATATACGATCATATCAAACGTGTCTGTGAGGAACGTAAGTGATTCTCAAGTCGGCAACATGGCTTTAGACAAGGATATTCATACGAATCCCAGTTAGTAGGCTAGATGCAAGATATTTCTGATGAAATGGACGTTGAAAGTCAAGTTGATAGTATAGCTCTGGATCTCTCGAAGTCCATAAAATGGTAGTAAATAAGGTAAAAAATTGGAGTTGATAAAAAAGTGATTTGCTGGGTAGAAGTATTCCTGAAAGCTAGAAAGCAAAAAGTTAAGGTAAGAAATGCAATATCAAAAGAAGCAAGAGTGAACATGGGAGTTCAACAGGTTAGTGTATTGGGACCATTGCTATTCATTATTTTGATGAATGGATGTGTTAATTACTTACTGTCAGAAATTAGATTGTTTGCAGATGACACAATGTTACATAAAAGGATCAAAACGGCAGAAGACTGTAAACAGCTGCAGGGTGATCTAGATATGATAACTAGCTGGGTGAGTCAACATGGGATGAAGATAAATGCAAAGAGGAGTCAGCTTATTAGGTACACAGATAAAAAGCTAAAGGTTGATTGTGATTATGAAGTGGGGAAGGAGCTGCTTATTGGAGACTCGAAATGTAAATACCTCAGCCTAACATTTGATAGCAGACTTAACTGGGCAGGACACATTGGATAGGTAGTTAGGAAAGGGTTCAAAATCCTTCACCTTTTGGTAAGACTGATGAGGGGATGCACTAGAGAAGTAAGGGAATTGGGGTACCAAACTTTGGTATATGGAATATTAAGTTGTAGTTTGGGACCCACATTTTGGGTATCAAATATAGGAGTTGGAGGGGATACAGTGAAGAGCTGAGAGATTTGTCTTTGGAAATTATCGCGAAACACAATCGGTAACTAATATGATTCATTGCAGAATAGAAGGAGGGAGAATAGAGTCATGGGAGTGTACAAGGCATATATTGGTGATGAAGCATGGAAAGATATTGGTGGGAAAATTAAGAGAGCGGCGTATAAGGGTAAAGTTCACCATGACCACAAGCTGGCATTCGATTTAAAGCATAAGGGTGTGGGAAAATTTCCTTTTTTCTGTAAACGGTATAAGGGATTGGAGTAAATCACTGAGAGAAATTATGAATAATTTACCAAAAACACTGGAAGAACTTAAAGTAAAAATTGGTACAGGGCAAAAGTAGGTGGGGAGAGGAAAGGAGAAAGACGGGTGTGTAGGGAGATTGCCACCGGAGGATGCGCTCTATCGCAATTTTATCAATTATTGTTATTATTATAAGGAGGTAAGGAATATGTGTCCTGACTAATGAAACACGAAGGTACGCGAATAGGTTTTTTTTTTTGTAATTGTGCTGAAAGGCTATTTTTAGCGGTAAAATTATTCACAGAAAGGAAATTAGAGTCGTTCTAAAAATTTTAAGCCCAACGGTTTAGATTGTCATGTAGCCTGGACGAAAATAATAATAAGATATTGAACATTAATATAACCACCTAACTGCGAAAGATTGGGCGATTTATAAGGGCATCCACATATGTGCAGTTAGGTTGTAATGTGGTACAGGGTTGATCATCCACACATAATGGTTCAGATTCCACCTTTATTTATTTTTTAAAAATACAGTTTTAACAAACTGATCATATGCCGGCAGGCGAAAAGTATTATTATTATTTTTGATTTATGTTGTAATGAAACCAGGACCACGACTGATCAATAGAGTTTCTAGCTTGGTTTTCGACTATTTCAGTCACAAGAAACTTAATAAAGTCCTAATACAAATAAGTAATTAATTTAGAAATACCGGGCGTTCTTGGTGATTGGTTAACGCTCTGGCCTCGCATTCGTGAGGACGTGGCTTCGAATCCTCGTCTAGGCATCCAGATTTGGGTTTTCCATGTCTTCCCCAAATCACTCCTGGCGAATGCTTCCTGCAAAAGGACATGCCTGAATTCCTTCCTGTTCCTTTTCTCCCTTCCTTTCCAGTTTCTAATGACCTCGACATCAACGAGGCGTAAAGACATAAAAAATATCAGTAATCCACTTAACCCTCCACCGTTGTATACATTTTTTCTTTAAACATTTAAAACTCTGATTCTTTAAAAGTACCTGCAAAGTGGTCGGATAGCGATACATTCAAAAATAACGCGGTTACTGTGCAAAGTACGACCAGTAGAAAAAATTGTTAATTTGGGTTGAAAATACTACTAGCTTCTTCCTTGCCACTTAATCTTTAAGGAAAAGTGTACCTGAAAGCCGAAAAAATGTAACATAGGTGTAATCCGCGCCGATACATACGTTTACGCACATTACTAACTTTGCGTTAATAGAGATCTAGAGCCGCCTGTGACGTAATTATACTCCGAATTTGGCGTAGCCATTGTCTTCTTCACTCAAAATTCTCTAAGCACCATGGAATATTAGTAGTCATTTGGGACCAGGCTGCCATTCAGCCTAAACACAACACGGTTACGCATATTGCGGCATTAGTGGCAACAGACTTCTCGTTCCGTGTGTGACGACGGCATGGCGGCCTCCTTAGTCGTTCAAAATACACTATACACTACGGAATATTAGTCGTAACTCCGGTCCAGGCTGCATTTCAACCTAACCACAACGTCCACCAATACAGCTTGAGGAATAGCACACATCGGCTAATACCGCACGTAACCCGACGATTTTCACTATATTACTTCTTTCCTACCTGTTTTATCGGCTTCGCGTACACATTTTCTTAGAATAGAAATGCCTAAGGAATGCGTTAATCACATTTTCATCGAGAAATAACAGTTTTTTCTACTGGCCGTACTTTGCACAGCACCCAATAACGCAATAGTTTGTTAGTAGTACTACCTCGTGACAATCTGCGAAATCTCTCATCGCTTTCTTGATAGTTCAGTCGATGGTAATGGTACTTGGTGGTATTCAAACTACTGTTGACATGGCCACCAAGAAAACTGATTAAATTCATTTATAATGTCTCTCGTTGTTCACATCGTACATCGTTGGTGTACAGTCAGCATACGCGGCAGCTGTAAAAGTGGATCAGCGAACCAGACAACTTAGCCATAGATTCTGGGATGGTGTTCTTGTGGTCCATTGAAGTCCATCCATTGTTCTATTCTGCGAATGATTGGCAGCTAGCAACTGTCAGCCCAGCGGTCACGTAGCTTGATTCTTCTGTTCCTAGGAGACAGTCTGTTGCGTCATACTGAGATGTTTGATCTTTGCGATCCCAATAATATCTACGGGCACCAGAGTTGCCGGAGCAACGAACCGCTTGTGGGTTGCTGGCGGACGACAAATGACGCAGCGGAGCCGTCAGAATCCCTCATTTACTTAGAGCAGCAGAACTTCAACTCGGTGAGTATCCTCCTGCAGCCCTCGATCTGTGAGTTGCTAATGGACTGTGACCTTTTACGAAACTAAAACCACGTTCGTGATTTGAGATCATGGAGGAGATTATGTTAAATGCGATTAGAATTTTTTTTAACGGCTTAACATCTCTTAACAGCGAGGTCTTTAAAGACGGGAAAGGATGGGGGGCAAGGAATGGGAAGGAATTCGGTCATGGCCTTTTGAAGGAAGCATCCTGGCATTCACATGGAGTGATTTGGGGAAACCAAGGTAAACCCAAATCTGGATGCCCGAAGGGGGATTCGAACCGCCGTCCTCCCGAATGCGAGGCGAGAACGCTAGAAGTTTTATAAATGGAAAGTTTTGTAAAGTGGAAAAGTGCATGATCTATAAAGGTTATTTCTCAGAGACGTCTCAGTGATCCCTAATCCTACTCATAAGGTAGTGGTTTTTTATTTTTTAGCAGCTGGATACTCTTTCACTTCAACTCGCATATACTTCAAGCGGGGACAAGGATTTACAGATTGTGCAGTTTGGACAGTTAGTCTACCACGAACCTAGCGGTGAGCGGTAGTAATTTAAATCGGGATGTGTTTGAAACGTTTTACATGCGGCAGTAATAAGACTATAACTAAAGCAAAGAAAATTTAAAAAATAAACTTTGTAATACTGACAACTGATGCTGTATGATGAAATGTTACATGTAATTCTGGTCCAGACGGCGTAGATCGCGAGAAATGCGAAACAACGTACTTCCATCCTTGTGGAGTAATGTAGTTAGTAATATGTCGCTCATCAAAGCAACATTTGTTATGAGTAAAAACTTAATTCCTGGTTCATTATGCTATAACACGGAACGTTAGTCGCAATTCTGGTACAGGTTGTATGTCATCCTAACCATAACTTCCACTACTGTTTCTACTCGAAAATAAAAACTTCTGCCGCATGCCTTTTAATACGCTTGTTGTTCCGCGGTCAAATGTTGACTCGCTGTTTCACGATCTAAAGATGACGCTGGCGGGTAAAACTTATCTAAAGTTGATTCTGGTCTACCGTAATAGAAATCATGTATAGCTTAAGATCTCCGTTAGCAGTACAGAATAGCACCTCATAAAAAGACACCTGGGTGGTAGGGTTTGAGGTGCCCAGGTGACATGAGACATGTTTAAAATTTCGGATCGTACGTACAGGTCTTTTAGTTGGTTTTCCTTAATCAAGCGAGTGAATGCTGGAGCCATCTCGAGCACTAGCAAATAAACACTTATTATACAGAACATAACTCTATATACGACCAGATGGCGATACATTTGTTCTCCCGTTGGTTGTGAAATAAAATAAGATGCTTAAGCGAAGAAATTACACGCGTTACTACTTACGAAAATACTTTCGGAAGTTGGCGCAAAGGACAGGGAAATCTGACGTGATAATAAATCTACCATTAATTGCAGAATTACACAAATCCATATATGATGGCAGTCCCCTTTCATGTCTCGTATCACAGTTAGTCGACAGTAAATTGCTTTAAAAATAATGTTAATTACGAGCTGAAAAATAACCGTTTACGAACGGCTGGCGGACATTTTGTGCCTGCCTGGGGTGTCCTGTATTGGTTTTTACCAACACATTGCACTTCTGTAAAAAATAGCATTGCAATTAAAATTTTACTGGAAGTTTGGTTGACAGGTTGCTATTCACGAACAAATGTTTACCTAAAATGCACGTTGTTGCAATGAAATATAAAATTAGGCTTTGTTTCCCGTAGTTACAACGTAGTTCTCTGGAAGCGTTTTTAAATATCTTTCTTTGTTGTTTTAGGTGATAGGATTTATAATAATTTTAATTCCTGTAACATTGATACAGCGATCATCAAAGCGATAAAAAAAATATATATTTAAAAGGTTCTTAATGCATAGTGATACCCCGAGATCGTTGCCACCTTTCTGAACGTAAATAATCTTTGCCAACTAGACCACTAGACTGATAACGAGTAGGTTAAGATTGCATTTTGTGCTGTTTTACACAAAATTTGAAAAGAAAATTTTCCAAGCAAATGTGAATACCAGTGACAGGTTGAAAGCAGCTATACAACGGCTGAAATGGTTTTAGCTCTATTTAATATTATAGTTCACTTTATAATTTTATGTGATACAACTAATAACTTTGCTAGTTATCCAACACTTTTCTCTAAATGTTTATCCTCATGTCGAAAATACATCCTGCTGTTATAACTTCACACAGAATGGAGGAGTACAGTTACTAACCAACAACTTATTTAATAAAAAACCATGTAATATGCTGGCTCAGTGGTTAAGGCGTCTGAGTGGAGATTGAATCCCGATCTCGCCTTCTTTCACCTGTGGCACAGCTTGCTGTGTAATATGGAGTACATTAGAACGCTACCGTGGTTAGGATTTCATGTTAACCTGTAGGCAGACTATCCTTTAGGGCAAACAAACCTAGTTCTAACACCGATGTGTACACATCCAAAAGCAAACGATGGCTTAATGTGGTCCTTGCTGATCCAAACGAACATACGTACATCATGTAATATGATCAACAAAATCCCAAATAATTATGTGCTAGGTGTTACAACTGCCATTACGGAACGGAGGAATTGACACATTTCTTAAAGCAAAAACTGAAAGCCATTTTACTGTCGGTGACAAAGCAAACGATGAATTGAGAGTAAATGCAAGAATATTAGAGCGTCTGTGAGGCCGACAATCGTGTTTGTGTGTTACAGAGGAGAGCTGATATATATCTGCAACCACAGTAATGGACAATTAATTGCAAACATGAAGTTATTGAGCTGACAGGTGAAATTTAGTCATCTTAACTTTGACTGTCATTCACACGATGTTGTAATTTTTTTGCTGTCATCAGTCTTTCGACTGGCTTGGTGCAATCCTCCATCCTTTCATATCCTGGGCTAACCTCTTAATCTCTACTTATCCCTTGCAACTCACGTCCTCAATGATCTGCTTCATATATTCTAATCTCTGCCTTCCTATACAATATTTACCTTCGACTGTTCCCTCCACTAACAAATTAATCAATCCAGCATGTCTAAAAATATGACCTACCAACCTGTCTCTTCTTTCTGTAAGGTTCTTCCACAAACTTCTTTCCATACCCATCATTTTCAAAACTCGTTCATTTCGTACTTTGTCTGTCCATTTACTTTTCAGCATTCTTCTACCGAGCGTGGTGGGTGAATGGTTAACGTTCTGGCCTCGCATTCGGGAGGACACGGGTTCAAATCCCCGTCCGGCCATTCAGATTTGGGTTTTCCATGGTTTCCTCAAATCACTCCAGGAGAACGCCGGGATGCCTCCTTCAAAAGGCCATTGCCGAATTCCTTCCCGTTCCTTGTCCCCAGTCCCATCCCGCCTCTAATGACCTCGACGTTGACGAGGCGTAAAGCCATAAGTAAAAAAAAAATAAAGCATTCTTCTGTAGCACCACATTTCAATAGCTTCAATTTTCTTTCTTTCTCGTATTCCTAAAGTCCATGCTTCGCTACCATAAAGTGCTGTGCTCCACACATAGAGTTTTAGAAAATTCTTTCTAAGTCCTAGATCAATATTTGAAACTAAAAGATTTCTCATTTTTATGAAGGCTCTTTTTGCTCTTAGTACTATTCTGCGTTTAGCGTCATTCCTGCTACTGCCATCGGTTGTAGTTTTGCTTCCCAAGTAGCAGACTTCACTTAGTTGTCCTATTGGATCCGATCCTATTTTTATATTTTTACATTTTAGCGCTTTTGTCTTACTTTGATTTATATTCAGTCCAAAATCTTGATTCAAATTATAGCGTCTTATACAACGTTACTCTGTTTTATGAATCTTTAGCTGTAAGTAAACTCCATGACTAATGAAACTGAAACCCGCGGTTCACTGAGAGAAAACATTTCGGGATAGTTAGCTGAAATTAACATAATCATATCTTTAAGAATCAAGTCTTATCTGGAAAAAGCTGGTAAAGGGGGGACGAATTGCTCAATTTCTTCATGGTTATTATGAAAATAGCATTGTACCCGTTCGTAGGTCAGCAAAACTTGAAGGAGTTGCAAATATTGTTACCCAAATGTTTTACATACATGTCTACAAATATTATGCAAATGCAAAACCTTGTGGTGGTAAATGACATTAACAGTGACTCACATGGTTCCAGAAATGCAAATTGTTTGTATTGCTTACAAACTTCAACTGAAATGACTGATTTGCTTCTTGGCATTATGTTTTTTAGAAAATTTATCGGCTGCCAAATACAGACTTGTTACTTATAACATGAAGCTTTGTGCGTGTGACATATTGTGCTAACATAACATTCCTGTTAATGGCACAGTCTAATATTTTTTTTTTTTTTGCTGTCATCAGTCTTTTGACTGGCTTGATGCAATCCTCCACCCTTTCCAATCTTGGGCTAACCTCTTCATCTCTATATATCCCTTACATCCCACGTCCTCAAGTCTTTTCCAACCAAATGTCAACCTCTCCTTCTCGTGGTGCACCCTGTTTGCACGGACGAGGCTCTGGCGACTGAATGATTCCCGGTATAAGGAGTCACCCAATGCTTGCCAACGGCCTCCTATAGGAGGGCGGAAGAGCGGGGAGCGGTTCAGGGCACATTCTTGCCCTTGGGGTTGGAAACGGCCCCTAAAGGCGGATGAATCAGAAATGATCAACGGCATGGGGATACAGAAGGCAACGGGAAACCACTGCATTAAAGACCCAAAGGGTATCCCGAGGACATGTAATCCTCTCAAATTACATATATCATGATGGCTTCTTCCTGGGTAAAATATTACGGAGGTAAAATAGTCCCCCAATCCGATCTCCGGGTGGGGACTGCTCAGGGAGGAGTCATCAGAATGGATAGAAACATTCTACGAGTCGGAGCGTGGAATGTTAGAAGTCTGAATAGGGCAGGTAGGTTAGAAAACTTAAAAAGGAAGATGGAACAACTTAAGTTAGATGTTGTTGGGATTAGTGAGGTTAAATGGAAGGACGCACAGGATTTCTGATCTGGGGAACACAGGATACTTAGCACACAAGCTGTCAATGGAGTCACTGGTGTAGGATTTGTAATGAACAAGAAAGTAGGGAAACGGGTGAGTTATTATGAACAGTTTAGTGACAGGATTATTTTGATGAGGTTAGAAACTAAGCCCGTCCCAACCACATTAGTACAAGTATATATGGCAACGTCACAGGAAGATGACGAAGAAATAGAAAAAATATACGCTGAAATTGAAGAATTAATCCAATATGTGAAAGGGGAGGAAAATCTAATAATCATGGGTGATTGGAATGCAATAGTGGGAGAAGGAAAAGAGGGGAATACTATAGGAAGTTTTGGTCTAGGAGAAAGAAATGAGCGAGGAAGCAGGTTGCTAGAATTTTGTGAAAGATATAAGCTAGTAGTGGCGAACACACTGTTTAAGAACCATGCAAGAAGAATATACACCTGGAAACGTCCTGGGGATACAGGCAGATATCAGCTAGATTATATCATGGTCAAACAGAGATTCAGGAATCAAGTTCTAGACTGTAAAGCGTACCCAGGAGCAGACATAGACTCGGACCATAATTTCCTGCAAGCTTCTTCCATAGACTTCTTTTCTCACCCATCATTTCCAAAACTCGTTCATTTCTTACTTTGTCTGTCCACCTAATTTTCAGCATTCTTCTGTAGCACCACATTTCAAATGCTTCAAGTTTCTTTCTTTCCGGTATTCCTAAAGTCCATGTTTCGCTATCGTAAAGTGCTGTGCTCCCCACATACAGTTTTAAAAAGTTCTTTCTAATTCCTAGCTTAATATTTGAAACTAAAAGGTTTCTCTTTTTCATGAAGGCTTTCTTTGCTAGTGCTATTCTGCTTTTAACATCATTCCTGCTTCGGCCATCGGTTGTAATTTTGCTTCCCAAGTAGCAGAACTCACTCACTTCTCCTATTGCATCTGATCTTATTTTTATATTTAATCTGCTAGGATTGGTATCATTTCTGCTACATTTCATCACTTTTGTCTTACTTTGATTTATATTCAGTCCAAAATCTTCCTTCAGTATTTTGTTCATGCCATTCAATAACTTCTCAATATCCTCAGCCCTCTCTGCTAACAAGACAATGTCATCAGCAAATCGTAGCATACTGATTTTTTCTCCCGGAAAACTTATGCCACATGGAAATTTTCTTTGACTTTCTTCATTGCTTCTTCTACATACAAGTTGAATATTAACGGGGATAGACTACAACCTTGTCTCACACCCTTTTTAACTGATGCATGTCTCTCGTGAATCTCTACTTTTATTACAGCCACTTGATTCTTATATAGTTTATAGAGTATTCTTCTATCTCGATACTTTAGACCTGACTTCTTTAAAATTTTGAACATCTTGTCCCACCTAACATTATCAAAAGCTTTTTCTAAATCAACAAATGCCATAAAAGTTTCTTTGTTTTTCTTGATCCGCCCTTCAAGTATTAATCTTAAAGCCAGAATTGCTTCCCTTGTACCGCGATTTTTCCTAAACCCAAACTGATCTTCACCTACTATCTCTTCTACTACTCTTTCCATCCTTCTGTATATTATTCTTGTCAGTAATTTTGAAGCATGTGATGTTAGACTAATGGTGCGATAATTCTCACATTTGTCGGCTTGTGCTTTCTATGGAAGTGTGAAGATGATATTTTTATTAAAATCATTTGGAATTTCTCCTGTTTCATAACTTTTTGATATCAGCTTGAATAATCTTTCGATTACTTCGTCTGCTAGAGATTTAAGAAGTTCTGCAGGGATCTCATCAAGTCCAACTGCCTTATTTGCTTTCAAGTCATTCAGAGCTTTATTAAATTCTGTCCTCAAAACAGGATCTCCTAAGTCATCAATGTCGACATCGCCTTCCTTTTTCAATACACTATTGTTCAAGTCGTCCCCAACATACAGTTTCTCAATGTATTCCTTCCATCGGTTAGCTCTATCTTCTGAGCTTAACAGAGGTTTCCCATCGATAGTTTTAATGTTCATACCTCTTTTCTTCATTTCTCCAAAATTCTGTTTGATCTTTCTATATGCAACATCTGCTTTTGATACGACCATTTCCTTTTCTACTTCTTCACACTTTTTCTTGTAGCCTTTTTTCTTTTGCTGTTTTGCATTTCCTATTTATTTGATTTCTAAATTGCCTGTACTGCTCTCTTCCTGCATCATCCTGAGCATTTTTATACTTTCTCCTCTGATCCATCAATTCCAAAATTTCTTCTGTGATCCAAGGTTTAATGGCAGCTTGTTCTCCAAAGCCTAATGTTTCTTTACCAGCTTTCATTATTTCGGTATTTAAGGCACTCCATTCGTCCTCGGTTGAGCTCCTTTCAGAGTTATTTCTTAGGCCTAAGTATACCATTTCTGCAAATTTTTCTCTCGAACTAGGTTGTTTCAATTTATTCACTTCCAGTCTTTTCTGCTTATGCTGCTTCCTTATTCGCTTGAATTTCAGCCTGCATTCCATTACTATCAAATTATGGTCCGAGTCTATGTCTGCTCCTGGGTACGCTTTACAGTCTAGAACTTGATTCCTGAATCTCTGTTTGACCATGATATCTTTCTGTATCCCCAGGACGTTTTCAGGTGTATATCCTTCTTCATGGTTCTTAAACATTGTGTTAGCCACTACTAGCTTATATCTTTAACAAAATTCTAATAACCTGCTTCCTCGCTAATTTCTTTCTCCTAGACCAAAACTTCCTACAGTATTCCCTTCATTTCCTTCCTCACATTCCAATCACCCATGATTATTAGATTTTACTCTCCCTTCGCATACTGGATTAATTCCTCAATTTAGGTGTATATTTTTTCTATTTCTTCTTCATAGTCCTCTGACGTTGGCATATACACTTGTACTAACGTGGTTGGGGCCGGCTTAGTTTCTAACCTCATCAAAATAATCCTTTCACTAAACTGTTCATAATAACTTACCCTCTTCCCTACTCTGTTATTCATTACAAATCCTATACCAGTGACTCCATTGACAGCTTGTGTGCTAATTATCCTGTGTTCCCCAGACCAGAAAGCTTGTGCGTTCTTCCATTTAATCTCGCTAATAAGCGGCCCGGTGGCTCAGTGGTTAAGGCGTCTGACTGGGGATTGAAAGGTCCCCGGTTCGAATCCCTGTCTCGGTAGGGATTTTCATAGGCACATAACCCGGCTTTCACCTGTGACACAGCTTGCTGTGAAGTATGCCAGAACGCTTCCGTGGTTCGGATTCCACGTTTAACTGTAGGTCCTCTGTACCCGGCAGGATTGCTGGGCTATGTTAAGGCGGCTACGACAGGGGCGGAATGAGCAGGTAATAGAAACCCTGACACCAGGTCATTATGGCCACCTGGAATTTTTGTTATTATTGATCTCGCTAAACCCAAACACATCTTACTTGAGGTGTTCCATCTCCCTTTTTAGATTTTCTAGCCTACCTGCCCTATTCATACTTCTAACATTCCACTCTCGGACTCGTAGAATGTTTCTATCCATTCTGATGACTCCTCCCTGAACAGTCCCCACCCGGAGATCCGATTGGGGGACTATTTTACCTGCGGAATATTTTACCCAGGAAGAAGCAATCATGATACATGTAAGTTGAGAGGATTACATGTCCTCGGGATACCCTTTTGGTCTTTAATGCAGTAGTTCCCCGCTTCCTTCTGTATCCCCATGCCGTTAATAATTTCTGATCATCAGCATTTAGGGGCCGTTTCAACCCTAAGAGCAAGAGGGTGCCCTGGACGACTCCCCGCTCTTCTGCCCTCCTTTCGCAAGCCGTTCGCAAGCAGTGGGTGACTCCTTACACTGGGAATCTTTCAGTCGCCATAGCCTTGTCCATGCAAACAGGGTGCACCACGTGAAGGAGAAGTTGACATTTGGTTGGAAAAGGCTATTATAGTCTCTCCCAAACCCTTACACCCCGTCTTATCTTATATTTAATTTAAATGAGAGTAGAAAACTATGTTGACGCTTCATTTATCTCTAAACTCAACAACCACAACTCCATTTGCAGGTTGTAACTTAATAATTTCCTGTTGTTTCCGTTTTAAGTGTTATAATCATCTATCATTTCTCTTCAGATGTTGTATCTAGCTCTCTTCACAAATTAAATCTCTCTTTAGAAGAATTATCTTAGGTAAGGATGTTTCATCTATTACACTTTCTTCATAGTAGTTAATAGTTTTAACACGTACCAGAGAAATTTTTGGTCTTTTTTCGTCAAATTATGAAATATCGTCACTAACTTACCAACATTTGATACCAATTAGCATCCTATTTTTTAACCCGTAAGCTATCACTGTGGGAAAGTCTCATTCATATCCGTTCCCTATGTTTTGTGATGCCTGCATAGACTGAAAAAAATTCGAAAATGTTTTTGATTCCCGTGTTATCGGTAACTACGTACTGTATATTGTCAAATTAAAAGTCTAATTGCTGACATAAGCTATTACTACGTGTAAGCTTTGTTGTTTTGTTTCATTCCGTTCTCAATCTTTTGGGTGATACGTGCACAGAGAGTAAAAAAATTGAAAATATTCCGTTTTGTCCTCTGTCGTAACTTATCGGGATAAAAAGTGTCCCAAACGTTAACTAATGACAGTTTATCATTGCGAGTAGTTTGTTTCAAATCCGTTCGTTAGCTTTTGCGCAATACTGACAATTTTTTTTAGAAAATTACAATTTTGGC
The DNA here is from genome assembly GCA_031002005.1 of Vandiemenella viatica. Lineage (NCBI taxonomy): Eukaryota > Metazoa > Arthropoda > Insecta > Orthoptera > Morabidae > Vandiemenella > Vandiemenella viatica. The sequence continues at coordinate 28,501 of JARYHS010014122.1, read as the reverse complement.
CTCAGTATCATGAGGAACTGTGTATCTTACAAGACAGAAAATATTTTGTGTGTTAATCGATGACGTAAGAAATTATTATGGGTAGTTTTCTTGAAATCCATTTATTAGTATTTGGGGGATGTGTGCACAGGCCGAAAAAAGTATGAAAATTTACTGTTTTTTTTTGGGAATATGAAATTTATCGGGATAAAAATACCCTATTCTTTAACTCACAACATTACCTATTCCTAGGTGCAGTTTTTCTTTAAAACGATTCAGTACTTTTTGCGCGATGCGTGCGTAGATTAGCACGCATGAGTACTATGCAGACTGTTTTTTCTCTAGCAGTCAGTTTTTATGATGTTTGCTACAAAAATACTCTATCTTAAAAGTAATTTCAAGACCGAGATGGGAGGAGGCCGTTTTCGGCCTCCTACCTATCATTCGGGAGGACGAGGGTCAAACCTCGTTCGGCCATCCTGGTTGAGGTTTTCCGTGGTTTTCCTCAACCACTCTAGGCGAATGCTGGGATGGTTCCCTACAAGGCCACGGCCGACCTTCCATCCCCATTCCCTCCCCGTAGAGTAGATTGGCTGAAAAGGATCTCGGTGATCCTCCAGCAGCCCGCCTCCCAGCTGAAGGCTGGGAGGAATGAAATTGTAAAAAAAAAGTAATTTCAAATCCCATTTCTCCTCTTCTTCACATTACGTTTTAGTCATCTTTCTTCAAAATAAAGCCACCTTCCCTCTTTCGAATAATAAAAGAATTTTCCAAAGCTATCTGCTCAAAATTCCGTTCTATCATTTCTGACTCTGTTATTCGCCCGTTTCACGTCAGGAATTCTTCAGACATTGACTACCTCTGTTCAGAGTTTAAGAGAACCTTCCAGATCGCTTTAGATTCAGCAATCCCGTATACATTTTTTTTCCCCATACAAGCCAACTCTTCCACCTTCGGTACTACCTCTCATTCGTATGAAATAGAGCTGTTGATATTTTACAAAATATCGGATTTTCGATATATCGATATTTTAAAAAGTATCAATATTGGCTGTCGATGTATCGAAAAAATATCGATATATCGATACTTTCATAAATTCAATTTTATAAAATCAAACCTTGTAAAAATAAAGCTGTCCACTGATAAATAGTCGTGATTTTGTTCTTAATCAAGATTTCACTTTCGAATGGTTTCTCTTGGTGATGATGATTGTTAATTCTTTTTTTTTTTAAATTGACCATTATGCGTGTCATAATTTTCATAAAAATTAGTTTATTTTTTAGATTGATATGCAATATAGTTGACGAATTTATTTAGGTAGAATTTTAGCTATTATAGTACGCGTTATAGCCAAATTACATAACTTTTTTCATAAATTTTTTTTTCGTGGAATTTCATTTAGTTTTGTATGTTAATAGCTTACTCTTAGTTGTGTTACTTTCCTTCCTTTCTAATTAGCCACTATTTGTTATTTATACTTCCCAGTATTCCTGCTAACACACTAATTTACAGTTGGACTTCCTGGACAATGCGCACGCTCATTTCAAACAATGGGCTCGCGTTCGATTCGTGCTGGGCGAGCGATGCCTTGGCTACACTGTTGTCATCAACTAAGTAAACTTGGTGCCCAAATTAATTATGGAAACGTCATAAGATTTATTTAAGCTTGCTGATCTCTATGCGTAACAGAAATTTGAGGGACACAGTGTCATTCAGAGCAAACAAAAAATGATAACTTATTTAAAAATATATCGAATCCGATATCTAGCTTTCAGTATCGATATATCGTCAAAAAAAACACTCATAAATATCAATATTTTCAAAAAATAATATCGATATTTTGATATATCGATATTTTATCAACAGTCCTAGTATGAAACGCCAACTTAATCGGCAATTAAAACGTAATCATAATCCATTACTCAGGACCGACTATCAGACGAAAAGCATTACTTCACCGACAACAACAGTCGGCGCAGACTTGTGCTGCTCTTGATTACTAACGAGGTGGACTATTCTGGAAACGATTCAAAATCCTTACAGGAAAATACTCCTCTACATCCCATCCGCTGACTGTCAACAACAATGCATCCACATGTGACCCAGACAAAGCCGCCATTGTTTGATGACTCATTTAAAAACACGTTAGACGTTCCCTTCCATCCACCCTGCACTCCTCTCGTGTCCCAAACGAATTACAAAACTCACTTATCACTGAAATCTCAGATATGGAAATAGAAACTGCCCTCTACACAGGTAGAAATTCATCACCCAGCCATGACAGAATTACTAGATTCATTCTTCGTTTGTCCCCTCGACACGTAATCATTCATTTCCTCCACCTTCTCTACAACTCTTGACTTCCATTTTCATACTTTCTTCCCCTCTGGAAACATTTAAAAATCATTGTGATCCCGAAACCTAGAAAACCGCTTCACGACCCCTCTCTCATTGTCCCATCTCTTTTTTACCCGTTCCTGGAAAAACATTTTAAAAAATTTCTTCAATCACGCATCCCCCATTTCGCCAACTCACCGAACTTACTCCCATCATTTCAGGCCGGATTTCGCTCTCATCATTCAACATCTGACCCTCTATTTGCATTACCATCCGACATCACCGAATCTCTAAACGCTGGCCATACCAACTTTGTCATATTTTTGGATATACATAGGGATTTTTACAAGGTATGGCTCGGTGGACTTATTTAAATATTGTCTTCCTTTTGATTTCCTCCAACTTTTCTTCAACTCATTAAAATTGCCAGATCAAAATTCATGATACTCTTTCTTCCCCTTTCACTCCTCAGGCCGGCATTCCGCAGGGCGCCGTGCTCTCTCCCATCCTTTACATACTCTTACGTACACTTCTGATATCTTTACACCTCCCCTCCAATCTGAATCTATAACACTGTATGCAGACGACACCGCTTACTGGGGCTCACATCAGAATACATTATTCCTAATAGTAATAACCGTGCCAATTGATACCTAACCACACTCAGTCCTATTTTCAAAAGTGGCTGATCAAACCCATCCCTACAAAAACTCAATCAGATACAAGCCCTCCACCCTCTAACAATCCGAATACAGTTTAACAGTTAAAATTTGGAATACTAAAATCACTATATCCCTTCTTGCAAAATATTTAGGCATATATCTAGATAAAACACTCAACTTTGGTCATCATTACAAATCCCTAACAAAGAAACTATTATCCCACACTAACCTCGTTAAATGCATCCGTCCTAAACTTTCCTTCTACTCCTTACCCCACCTTACTCTTCGCCTACAGAATGTTTGTCTGCCCCATTTTGGAGTATGCTGCTCCTTTTTCCTCTCTCCCGCCCCCCTCCGAAATTGAGTATCTCGAATCTCGTGAGCGCCGTATCCTCCGTAACATCCTGCTCCTCGATCACGCCACTCCATCTGCCATGGATTACTCAATATCTAAATTAGAACCTCTCCATACCAGACTATTTTTTTCACACAGAAATATAGTCAACGCCGTGCCGTAAATCACCGCGTTCTTCTCACTTTGTTACGAAGTAATAAAGATAACGCCTGAGTGTTAGTACGCGCAAGTGTTAATATGGTGCAATTGGTAGCAAGGAAAGCCAACAGTGAACGTGTGAGGCTAAGGTTGCATCAGAAAGAGGAGCTGCGTAGCGCGTCGGTAACGAGATACGGGTGTAAGCTTCTAGAAAGACGCGCGGGGCAGCGGAGCGCGTCACGGGCGGCTATAAAAAAGAGCCCGCCGCAGCGGGAGGGGGCATTCTCCAGACTACTTCTCAGAGGTCTTCGAGAGTCGGCGAGTGAGCCAGCAAGCAAACAGCGCAGCGGAGATGACAACGTGTATTTAGCTACTGTAGTCGCCGTTGTTACTGTTAGGCTCTTCAAGTTTTATGGACCTTTGGCAGAGAGAACTTCTGCTAGTTGGTTCAGTACTTCAGGGAATAGGTATCCCTCTCGTAATTTCTGAGTATTCTCAGTGAGAGTTTGTCGGCTTCGTGAGTCACAAGTGTGTTCCTCATAACGTCTTGTGTTCTTGAATTTATTTCTCCTGAACTTTTCCTATCCGAGTTCCCGAATTGTAAAAAAATCGATACCCACTAGTTTCAGTTTTGGAGTCTTTTCAGCTCAGCTCTCTGTTGCACAACAGGACGCAACAGAGATCCCCCTCATTTCTTGGTGTCAGGTGTGGGGTAGGCCTAGGAAAGCTACGAGTGTTTGGCCGGAAAAGCCACAAAACCAGTGAGACGACTGACAGAGTTTTAGCCAACCTTGGCCCAAAGGTCAGTACGTTACAGCGATTACAGGCCGCAATTCGAGGAATAGGAGTAGGGTTTTCAGAGATTCTCAGCCCGAAGTCAGGAAAAGACTGACGGCTTTGAGCACGAAGCCGACTAGCAAGATTGCGCAACGAGGCGACATTGGAAGAAAAGAAGAGGATCCGTTGGTCGTCTACGGGGAACAGCCGGGGCGCGGTACGCGACATCACGCGGGACGCTGATTGATAGCAACGCTGCCGAAACACAGCTGGGGCGCCGTCGCCAGCAGCAGAACAATACCGGCCGGGAGCAACAGGTAGCAGCTGTCGCCAGCAGCCGGCAGCCGATCGATACCAGCACAGCAGAACTTCGCAGTCGAGCGGACAGCGCGCGTCAACACGCCAACGACGTCACGTCGGGAGCAACGCCACATCTCATCGCTACACAGCAGTTGATTTCAGCAGGTGAGAAAACAAAATTGTAAGCATGCCTAACGAAGCAGTGTTCAGGCAGTCAGGGCGCGCAGTCGTTCAACCCACAGGCAGTACATTAGTTTTGAATGAAGTGATAAAATTGATCCCAGATTCTTTTGACGGAGAAAAGACGAGATTAAATGAGTGGTTGGATAATGTAGATTGAGCATTCGAATTAATTGTTCCGGAACAAAAAGAAATTTTTATTAAAGTTTGTGAAGGCTAAAATTGTAGGGGCACCTAGGAGTAAACTTCTTGTCAGAGATCTGACTACCACCTGGCCGGCAGTTCGTGCAATCTTGTTAGAAAATTATGGCAGTAAGAGGACTCTTGATTTTTATGCATGTAAAATGTTTGCTAGTAGGCAAGAGTCGTGGGAGAGTATTGCGCAATGGGGTTCACGTATAGATGCTCTCCAACATCAGTTCAGAGAAGCAATAAAAAATGTAATGACGGAAGAGGAGCTGATGGGAAGCATAGCTCTAGTTTTAAAGCTAGGAAGGGCCGTATTTATTCAAGGGTTGTATGATGACCGGATAAAAACTATTGTGCGAGCTAGGGGAGAAACCATAACCCTTTCTGAAGCTGTGGAAATCGCAGCCACAGAAGGAAAGTGCGATAGCTTCAGCAAAAGAAAAACCGGTTTCGCGATATCCCTTCAGGAATCCAAAGGTAGAAGGAAAAACTATCCCATTTTGCTTCAATTGCAAAAAGTCTGGGCATACAGCCAAGGATTGTCGGGCGCAAAGGCATGTAAGAATAATTAATAAAGAGGATGAGCTGGATAAAAGGGCGATAAATGCAGTGCTTGCTAAGCTAGACAAGATGGAGAAAGAAAACGCCGTCAGAATGATGGAAACGCGGCGGGGAAACGAGAAGTAGCGCTAGGCAAGTGGCCCAAACAGCACCCTTTAAGAAAAAGGTACCGTATGCAAGTGAAATTATGTGCTATAAGTGCAACCGAAAAGGACATTATGCGCGGGATTGCCGAGAAAATACATGGTCGGGAAAGGAAAAAGATCGGAAATCGGTAAACTGTTAGGGGCGTAATGGAGCGGTCACATTGCGCCATATCACACAAAGTGTATTCAAGTAGACTGCACAGATAAAAATGAATATGTGACTATGCAATGTGAAAAAGCAAGGCGTAATCCGATGAGATTCTTGGCCGACAGTGGGGCACAGATAAGCCTTGTAAAAGAGATAGTATAAACTGTGCAGTAAAAAGTAATGATAGAGAAAAAATTAGAATTAAGGGGATAAATAATAGTATAGTACAAACTGAAGCTTCGGTAGTCCTGGAGTTGAAAGCCGCGGAGGGTTTGATATTGAAACAGAAGTTTCATATAATTGGGGCAAACATAGATTTGCCTTTCGAGGGTTTGTTAGGAAGAGATTTTCTAACGAAAAATAAGGCCGTAATAGATTACGGAGAAAGAGTTATGAATATTCGCGGGAGGCGAATTAGATTGTATACCGCGCAAGAAGGGCCGTGTATGACGCAACGTGGGACGCGTTGTGTTAAGAAAGTAGGTGTTGCAGGGATTGCGACATCGGATGAAAGACGCACGCTCACTAACGAAACTGTGAGGCGTTGGCGTTAGGGAAGGTGTTGCAGGGATTGCGACATTGGATGAAAGACGCACGCTCACTAACGAAACTGTGAGGCGTGGCGTTAGGCAAGGTGTTGCAGGGATTGCGACATCGGATGAAAGACGCACGCTCACTAACGAAACTGTGAGGCGTGGCGTTAGGCAAGGTGTTGCAGGGATTGCGACATCGGATGAAAGTCGCTCGTCACTAACGGACTTGTGAAGCGAAGCGGTAAGAAGGGTGTCGTAGGAATTGCGACATCAGGTGAAGTATGCCCGCTTGCTAACGGACCTGCGAGACGGGATGGAAGAAGCGTATCGTAGAGAATGCGATGCGTGGTATGTGTCCGCCCGCTAACGGACCTGCGGGATGGAACGGGAATTTCCCGAGGCAGTAGGCGCTGCCTCGAGAAATGTCGTAGGGATTACGACGCGAAATGGTGTTTGTCCGTCCACTAAAGGAATTGTGAGACGTGACGGAAGGATTCCGAGGGCACTGGGTGACTCGAAGACGGTAGGCCCCGTGAAAAGGCGAGATGTCCGTCCACTAAAGGAATTGTGAGACGTGACGGAAGGATTCCGAGGGCACTGGGTGACTCGAAGACGGTAGGCCCCGTGAAAAGGCGAGATTGTCCGTCCACTAACGGAATTGTGCGACGAGACGGAAGGTATCCGAGAGCAGCGAGTCTGCTTCGAAGACGGTAAGCCCCGTAGAAAGGCGGTATGTTGAATCGAAAGCGAGATGCATCGATTCGTTGGCAACGGGAGTTGCGCAATTAACGGCAAGCAAACCAAAATGGTTGCGAGAGGCCGTGGGAAGCCCACTTACGCAGAAGTGGTGCAACGTGGTGGTAACCTAGTGGAGGAGCCAGGGGTGCTCAACACTATGAGGTAACAGTAGGCCCGCGCGAAGAAAAGATTGTAAAGGTAAGGATTACCTTAAGGAATGCATCAGAAGCGATCATTCCAAAGCAGGAGATACAACCAGGAATATATGTGCCCGAAGCGCTAGTATCAGTAAGAAATGGAATGTGTATTACAAGTATGCTTAATACTACAGAAAAGAAAGTTAAAATAAAGAATCCCCTTATAACAGCTGAAGAAGTGCCCGAATTTGAAAAAGCATACGTAAGACGTATTAGAAAAGAGCGACCAGAGGTAAAGTCGCGTTTAAGTAATTGAAAGAAAATCTCCGCGTAGAACATTTAAACAAAGAGGAAAAAGAGGCTTTATTAGGTATATGCGCAGCGTATAACGATATTTCATTTACCAGGAGATCACTTGGGTTATACTGAGGCTGTCAAGCATGAAATCAAACTTCTTCCCGAGGCGGAAGGAAAAATAGTTCGGTTGAGGCCCTACCGGATACCCGAGGCGCAGAAGGAAATTTTGCAAGCCGAAATAGAAAAATTATTAGAAGATGATATTGTAATACCAAGTGATAGTGCGTGGAATTCGCCTGTATTAATTATCCCAAAGAAAATGGATGCAAGTGGCAAGCAAAAGTGGCGCGTAGTAATCGATTATAGGCGATTAAATGATCTGACGGTAAATAATGTATTTCCGTTACCAAGGATCGATGAAATACTAGACGGACTAGGTAAAGCGAAGTACTTCACAACCCTCGACCTAGCTAAGGGGTCATGGTGCTGATAGACGAGAAGATCAGGAAAAGACGGCTTTAGCACTCCCTATGGACATTACGAATTCAAAAGAATGCCAATGGGATTAAAGACGGCACCGAATACCTTCCAAAAATTGATGAATTCTGTATTGGCAGGACTACAGGGTGAGAAAGTATTCATTACTAGAACGTCATAATTTTTGGGCCAACGCTTGAGGAGCATAATGCAAGACTAGAGGATGTCTTTGAAAGACTGCGAAAATATAACCTCAAGTTGCAATAGACAAGTGTGAGTTTTTGCGCAAGGAAGTTACATTTTTGGGACATGTACTTACGGAGAAGGGTTGAAACCGATCAGAAAAAGGTAGAAGCCGTAGAACGTTACCCCCAACCAACTAATACTACCCAATTGAAGGCATTCTTGGGCTTAAGTGGGTACTATAGGCGATTCATAAGCAATTACAGTAAAATTGCTAAGCCATTGTATGAGCTGTTAAAGAAAGGAGTCGCATATACGTGGGGAACAAAGCAGGAAGAGGCGTTTCAACAATTGAAGGAAAAATTGTTGAATCCTCCCGTACTACAGTATCCTGACTTCACAAAACGATTTATTGTAACCTCAGACGCAAGTCAAGACGCAATTGGCGCCGTGTTAAGTCAAGGCGAAATTGGCAAGGATTTGCCTGTAGCGTACGTGTCTAGAACCTTGAATAAGGCAGAGAAGAATTACAGTACGATAGAGAGGGAAATGTTGGCCATTTGTTGGGCAGTAAAGCAATTTAGGCCATATCTATTTGGTAGGAAATTTACGGTATGTACGACCATAAACCGTTAATGTGGGTAAACAGCATATCGGATCCGTCGTCTAGACTAATGAAGTTCCGCTTAAAGCTGGAAGAGTACGATTACGAAATCGTGTACAAGAGCGGAAAGAGAAATCAAGTAGCAGATGCTCTTTCGCGAATAAGAACCGTAGAGGAGGCGGAGGAAAATGATAATGTAGAGACAGCCGAGAGTATCAGCTAATAAGGAAGAAGAGGTAGGACTTACACAGGAAGAGAAGATGAAGATCCTAAAGCAGTATCACGAATCGCCGATAGGTTGTCATCAGGGCATAGGTAGGACCTACGCGAATTAAGAAATATTGTACTTGGGAAGGAATGAAAGCCGACATTGAGCAGTACATTCGTCATTGCGAAAGCTGTCAAAAGAATAAAATTACCCAAAATAAAACGAAGATGCCAATGGAGATAACGAAAACTCCGGAACACGTGTTTGAGCGTTGTGATATTGATATTGTAGGTCCAATGCCGCAAACCGAAAACGGGAATAAATATTTGCTCACATTCCAAGACCTTAACGAAGTTCTTAGTAGTGGAGCCTATAGAGCAACAGGATGCCAATACGGTAGCAAGAGTATTGGTCGAGCGAATAATCCTAAGATTTGGAATTCCCACCGTTTTGTTAAGTGACCTTGGAAGTAACTTCATGAGTGATACTATGAAGAGAGTATGCAAATTATTACGAATAGAAAATCCATACCACTAGTTATCACCCACAAAGTAATGGGGCTTTGGAACGAACGCACCGTACAATAACGGAAATGCTGCGACACTACGTAAACAGAGAACAGACAGACTGGGATAGGTGGGTCCCATACGCGGTATTTGTCTTTAATACGACGCCGCATAGTACCACGGGTTACACGCCGCATGAGTTGTTCTTTGGTAGAGTATGTAACATGCCTGGAGTGTTGCAAAAGAAACCGGAAGAAGTGATATACAATTATGATGATTACGTAATTGAGCTGCGAGAAAGATTACGGGCTATGCATCAGTGTGCGCGAGAAGCGACAGCACAAGCAAAAGAGAAAAGTAAAGAAAACTATGACAGAACGCAAAAACCGGTAGTCTTTAAGCCAGGGGATAAAGTATTATTGCATGATGAGAGTGTACGAAGGGGTCGTTCAAAGAAGTTGGACAGTCAATGGAGAGGCCCTTATACGGTAGTGGAAACTAAGGGACCAAACGTTGTGATAGAATTAAAGAGAAATAAATTTACAAAAGTACATGCAAATAGGCTAAAAGAATTCTTCTGAATTGCAGGAAAGATGGCAACAGCTTGGATGATAGCAGTGATCGTCTTGATGATAGGTGGTACATCGGCAATGGAACAGCAGGATTTAGAAATAAAAGTTTCGGTCATCACCAGGTCTGTACTACGATCATAAGGGAACAGTGAGTTTGTATACGGTCACTTGGAAAGTAGTGAGTTATTTTAATTTAGATGACTTAAAACATAAGTTTGAAGCTACGCATGATGCAGCGTTGAAAGCAGTAGACTATTGTCAGCAAAGACTTAAAGAAATAAACACAAGTGTTGCAGAATGTAAAACTATGAAGCGGGCGGTAGATTATTATATAAGTAGGATAGAAACCTCTCAACGCCTAATTGGGCAGCTAGCTAAACATGAGCAGAGTAGACGAAAGAGAGGAATCCTAAATTTTGTTGGAGATAAGTAAAGTCTTGTTTGGGACGTTAGATGAAGATGATGCATCATATTTCAAATCAAAAATAAATCTATTAGAGCAGGAACAAAGAATTATTGAAGTTGTCAAAAGAACAAGTCACTATTGTAAGGGCAACGTTGACTAGTTTCAATCATACTGTCGATTCAATAGAGAGAAATGAACGGGTAATTACATCCGGAATACTCAAACTAAATGAACACATACATCAATATGAAACTAGTACAGATAAGAGAATAAATAGACTCGGTATATGGGTAACGTTGAATGAACAGTTAATACAGTTGACAACAATCTTCAGTGAATTAGAGAAGGAATATGATGTAATCATTACTGCCATAGTAAATGCACAAAAAGGCATTCTTCAACCTCATTTAGTTAGTCCAGAACAAGTGGTCAAATATTTAGAGTTAATAAAAGATGAAATTAAAGACAAAAGATTGCCAATAAAACTGACTGAAGCCGGAGGGTATCAGTTACTGAAGGTGGTCGACCTAGATGTCTTTATTTCGGGAAACATTCTAAGTTATGTGCTGAATATTCCACTAGTGGACAGTGAAACTTATAATATTTATAAATTATGGCCTCTACCAGTTGAGGTAAGCCACCAAAACGATTGTTTACATACATAGCTCCGGAAAAAGAATTTTTGTTAATGGATGACGCCAAAAGGCGATATGTTAAAATAAATGGTGATCAATTGGAGTGTAAAAAGCTGGAGGCTATTCATAGTGTGTGTAAACAAACATTTGTGCTGCTTTCAACTTATGACCATGAGTTTGTGAAGCTAGAATGCTTCAACCTATGTAACTAAAATCCCCGATGACTGCATCCAAAAGCTTATTGTATTGAATGAAAGCGTATGGACACAGATTAGAGGAAATGAATGGTTATTTGTAGCACCAAAGGGAGAAGGGCTCACAGTATTATGTAATGACAGTAAGCCCACAGATGTAGTAATTAATGGTACAGGGAAACTTAAGTTTCTGAGTAAATGCAAGGGTTACGGTGCACAAGTACTAATTCAATCCGAACATATCATTAGATCGATGGCACTGATTAATGATATAGTCCCAAACTTAAATATGGAGGTAGATTGCTGTCTAATAGACAAGAAAAGAAAAATATAACGAAATCCCTCTTTATTTGCCAATCGAACAGTGGTCCGTCAATTAGATGACCTTAAAGCCGCGGGACATAAGTTAGATGAGTTATAGACGCAATAGCGTACCAGCAACGGACTGTGTTCAATATGTTTTCATTGGATTCGATACCATATGGAGTTATTTTGGAGCAGGAATAGTTATGATAATAATAGTATGTTGTATATGCAGATATTGTAAGTGTTGTAAGGATTGTTTTAAATTCTTCCGTAAAACAATGGGTGATGACTGCTGCCCCAGAACATGTGTAAAGAATAAATTGTAAACTGATACCCTGACACTGGTATAGTTAGGTATCATCCTGCTGAAATGAACAGTGACGAAAGTGAGCAGATTACTTTCGGTCCTGTAAGGAATAGGTATGTGACTGAAGCAGAAGGTGCGGTGCTTAGTGAGCGAATACTAACACCGGAAAGAGTGTTAAGTATGAACCAAGTGCACCAGTAATGTTTTACTATAAAGCGGATAAGCGCTAAGATGACCTGATATGGTCACAGTGATTATGTTTGTAGAAATATAAGATTGTAATGTAAGAAAAAAAGATTGAAGATATTCTGTTACATGAAAAGAATTTGTAAAATTATAAGAAATGATGTATTGTAAAAATAGGCTTCACTTTATAAGAGAGTGTAGTACTAAAGAAAAGCATTAGAAGGAAAAGATATTATAAGAAATAAAAAGTAGTAAACTGAGAGAAAAATTCTCAAACAAGGTAATGTAAAAGAAAATAATTAGAGCATTGAAAAAGAAGATTTTTAAGAAAAATAAAGTGTTGTAGAAGAAATACTTACTATAAAGAAAAATGATGTATTGTAATTGAAGTTTTCTCTTTCAGGGTATTATAAGTAAAAGGAAATTTTGTCAAATAATAAAAGACAAGTTAAAAGATAAGTAATGAAAATAAAATGTGAACCATTGTAATTTGTGATGAGAAAGTAATAAAAAGGAGACTCACATAGCCGACATAGAACTTAAAAATTTTGCACTCTCAAGAGAGATTGCAAAATTTTCCCCAAGGGGGGGAGGTGTTACGAAGAAATAAAGATAACGCCTGAGTGTTAGTACGCGCAAGTGTTAATATGGTGCAATTGGTAGCAGGAAAGCCAACAGTGAACGTGTGGTTGCATCAGAAAGAGAGCTGCGTAGCGCGTGGGTAACGAGATACGGGTGTAAGCTTCTAGAAGGACGCGCGGGGCAGCGGAGCGCGTCACGGGCGGCTATAAAAAAGAGCCCGCCGCAGCGGGAGGGGGCATTCTCCAGACTACTTCTCCAGAGGTCTTCGAGAGTCGGCGAGTGAGCCAGCAAGCAAACAGCGCAGCGGAGATGACAACGTGTATTTAGCTACTGTAGTCGCCGTTGTTACTGTTAGGCTCTTCAAGTTTTATGGACCTTTGGCAGAGAGAACTTCTGCTAGTTGGTTCAGTACTTCAGGGAATAGGTACCTCTCGTAATTTCTGAGTATTCTCAGTGAGAGTTTGTCGACTTCGTGAGTCACAAGTGTGTTCCTCATAACCTCTTGTGTTCTTGAATTTATTTCTCCTGAACTTTTCCTATCCCGAGTTCCCGAATTGTAAAAATCGATACCCACTAGTTTCAGTTTTGGAGTCTTTTCAGCTCAGCTCTCTGTTGCACAACAGGACGCAACAACTTTACTCCCCATGAAACTTGTAAAAACAACAAATTCCCCAAGCAAAAGTATATATATCATTCCCATATAAAAGCCCTATCCATTTTACAAGAACACTGCGACGAAAAGACGAGAACACTTTTCGCATATCTAACATTACAGGCACTTCTACGCATTTCATCGTACTAATACTCAATACTTCTCAGCTGTAATAGTTTAAAACTATTACCGATACATCAAGGGTTACTGGAGCATAATATATTTTTATATTTTCAAAGAACAAGTACAGTCCTAAAAATCAATTCTCATCCATATTTTCATCTCATCATCATTACAATGCTAATGTATATACTCATTGATATTATATATGATAAATGGTTAACTGTCACTAAATTTCTATTTTATAGATCACTAAGAATTCTGTTTCAATGATTACTGTAAGTTGCAGTTTTAAAATCCCGTCATCATTAAAAGTTCTGCTTGTTGTTAACTTAATTATGTTAAATTGTTAACTGTTACATCTTTTCTGTTTTAGAAATTGTTATTCGTGCCCCTTTCTTCCTAATTTATAAAATTTGTAATCACTATTACCATCCAAAAACTTTACTACCTATTATAATTGCTGTCATTTTAATTAATAAAAAACTCTTGGGAGTATAAGGTAACAAAATCCGAAAAGGGAAATTGTTATGCCCTCCATGGGCTCGCCTCTGGCCCTCAGCTGGGGGAATGATAGGTGTTAAAAAAAAAGAAAAATAAATAAATAAATAAGAGGATTAGGAGTAGGGCAAATTTAAAGAGCATAAATATTTCTAAAATGTGTTTTTTTGTGTCGAGCCATTTATAGCACTGGATACCTAACCGAAACCGATAAATGAATAATCATTTTAAATATGTCAGCTTTGGTGACATCATATATTAAGTAAGGAATTTTTCGGAATTTGACACTTAAAGGGCAAAAGTATAATTACTTCCATAACGTATTTTTTGTCACGAGCTATATATTTCCCTTGAAATCCAATCGAAATCGATAAATAAAGTATTATTCTAGAGTCTGCTTCACATTAATATTTTTTTTTGGAGCTGGAGCCTTAAATGGCGATAGTAGCATTATTTCCACAACATGCTTTTTTGTTGGGAATCATTTATCTCCCTTGATGTCTAACCGATATAGGTAAATGAGATATCCACTCAGGCAGCATTATAAATTAAGAGCGAAATTTTTCGGAATTTGACCGTTGAAGGACAAAAGCAACAACTGTGAAAGTCGCGCGTATGAGACAGTTCAGAGCCAAGCCTCTAGATAGCAGCAGCACACACCTAACAGATATTAATATACTGCTTCACTGGCGTCGACTTTTGTTACGTATCTATTACACTAAACAAATTAACAATCGATACAAATCAGGTGGTACTTCTTTCATCCTATTACAAAACCACCAATCTTATTGTTCATTGTATTCACGAAATTTTCTTACGCGCCATCTAGTAAGTTCAAATTTTCTCGTGCGTTTCTTCTATTCTGTTACTTAAAAACTTCCTTTGTTCAGGTTATCATCGAATTGTACTGAACACAACTTTATTTCACAACTTCGCGTACTTTGTAACAAATTAATTGCAACCCTCGCATGTGTGATACATCTTTCGTTGCTGAGCTACTTTATACACAATTGAGTTAGTTTTCTCTCTTACAGTCCAACTAATTATCTTACGAGTATAACTTATGTAACTTCCATCCAAGCTGCCACAGTTCCTCCACCCATCCTATTATTTTCGTATTGTCTCCATTCTTGAATATTATATATTCTCATTTTCCTCGGCTTTTATGTGACAGGTTATTTATTCTCTACTACCAGAGATACTCACAAAAATATCGTTTATAATTTGCGTTGATATTTTGTATTGCAATAATTGCACAGATTATTTTATATTTATAATCATCAGTGCATTTTCGTGCCATGTTACCGTTAAACGCTTTTATATAAGTTTCAGTCATCAAGCACTACGTGCCACCTAAGCTACCTTTACTTCTACCACAACTTCTGTAATCTGCTACACCATAGGTGGCCAACCTTTTCAGCAGCCGGGCCAAATTTTAGAACTACAACTCTCTACCGGGCCACATGCATAATTTTCTTGGAAAAATATTAATATTTTCATGAAGTAAAAAAAACACTTAAAATGAAATTAGATATTTAATGAAGTATTAAATATACACTTATTTTAATGCGACTTTTGACATTGTTTTACAGAACTAAGGGCATCAATGTTGATATCGAGAGAAGTTGTGGCTACACGCATAAAGTTCTCCAAATGAACATCAGTGATTCGTGTTCTGTTTTGAGACTTGATACTGTTCATCTGGCTGAAAAGCTGTTCACACACATAAGTGTTTCCAAATAGGGAAATAATTCGCAAAGCATGTTTATAAAATGAAGGATTTTTCTCCTTGTTCACATATTTTCTGTAAAATTCTTCCAAATCAACCTGGTGGAATTTCTCCTTGAGTTGTGCGTCACACTGCAATTCACAATACTCCATTTGCAAATTTCCTTTCAATGAATTTATATAAACGGAGAATGGCGTAAAAAATGCAGATAAAATAATATGATGTTTTTTGAAATCTTGAAATCGGTTTTCAAACTCAAGTTTTAAGTTTGGTATCAATGAACTGTACTTAATCGCCAACGCCTGTGTGACGTCTGCTACCAATGATAGCGTGGAAAAATTACTGAAATTTTTATTTTTCAACTGTTGTTCCCAAAGCCCAAGTTTCATTTGAAACGCGGCAATAATATCAAACATATCATTAACCAATTGGTCTTTGCCTTGCAGACGAATGTTCAAGTTATTTAAATGGTTAGTTACGTCGACTAGAAACGCGAAGTCACAAACCCAAGCCATGTCCTCAAACTCTGGGATACTTTTCAACTTGCTTGCATAGAATGATTGTATCTCTTCCTTCAAATCAAACACTCTTTTTAACATTTTTGCACGGGACAACCATCTTACTTCAGTATAAAATGTAAGGTCATTATAGTCAGAATCCAAATGTTTGAGGAATTCTTGGAACTGACGGTGGTTCAAACCCTTCGATCTAAGGAAGTTCACTATTTTGATAACCACGATCATGACATGCTCCATTTTTAAAGACTTGGCACATAAATTCTCTTGATGAATAATACAATGAAAATTTAATAATGAGGTATTATCAAGTATGCAGGCTTCATTTTCAATCAGTTTGACTAAACCTTCACGTTTTTCCAACCACTGCAGGAGCTCCATCCGTCGTCACGCCAGATAAGTTGTGAAGTTTTAACGAAAAACGATTTAATGTTGCTGTAACTGACTAACAAATCACGTGCAGTTGTAGTGTTCTTAAGTGGATATAGAGCCGCTAATTCTTCTGTTTTGTTTATATTGATATCAACACCTCTTAAGAAAATCGCTACTTGCGCAATATCTTTTAGATCTGTGCTTTCATCCAATTCTAGAGAATAATATACGAAATCAGGCGCTCTGCTTTTCAAATTATCTTCAAAATGTTTCCCAATGTCTTCCACACGCCTGGTAATAGTTTGACGAGAGAGGCTTATTTATGAAAATTCCTTTTTCTTTTCTGGACACATAATTTCAACGATGCTCTCCAAATATTCCTTCACCATTTCACCATCTGGATACGGCTTCGATTTCTTGGCTAATATGGAAGCTACTGCATAGCTCTCTTTTACGTGGCATGTTGACTCTACAGCAGTGCTAGTGAATATCTGTTGCTGTGCAGAAAGTTTTCTTTTTAAGTCATTTACCTGGTCTAATCGAAATTGTCCTAGGTACTCATCAAACTTATTTGCATGTTTAGTTTCATAATGCCGTTTCATGTTGTAGTCTTTCAATACAGAAACAGATTCTTTGCATATGGGCTTAGCTTTAAATTCTAGAAAAAAATAGATTATTGTCCACTTATCCTGAAAACTTCTCAGTTCATCTGCAGCTTTTCGCTTCTTTGCTCCAACATCTTTGCTAGTTCAAGCCATTATTTAATTGAACTAGAAAGAGAAATGAATAAAAGTCACGTGCTTGTATTTTGCAGAAACTACTACAATCGCAAGGCTTAAAAATAATAATACCGGGAATATATTCGGTAAAGATGCAAAAACACAAATATCACGTATTTTTAACAACAGTAATACTTGCATACACACGACGTATAGAAAACAGAAACTAGTTCTTAAAAGTCGATCACGACAAAACGCCACAAATACTTCAGTACAACAGACACATGGAATTTAGACAATGCATTTCGAATCAAATACAACAATCAAAGAAAAGAGTGTACTTCCATCTATGGGTGGAAACATTAACTGCTAGGAGATCAATAACCGATACAAGCGCTCTAAGAATCAGTCAGGCGAACCACTAACGCGCTGAAAGTTACAGGAACATTAGCCGTGATAATGCTCGGTTATACACCCGCACTTTCCATCCCTGCAAGATCAATCGAGCGATGACTTGGTTGAGTATCAGCTTAACTTAGTGTAGATATCGCCATTGAAAGTCAAAGCTTACATATATAATGAATTAATGATCCAGCTCCGCGGGCCACAAAATGACCTACCGCGGGCCACAAGTGGCCATCCCTGTGCTACACTGTTCTGGAATGGTGTGGGGCATAGTGATTTTCTCCTTTCTTTATTAATGGTTTAAAGTTATATTATAATGAAAATAATGGAACTAGCAGTTTTATTGTAGAATAAGGTTTTAGAATACAGAATTCTTGATATCGGAAACATTACCATGGAGACACTAGATCATTAAGGATTTCATGATAATGACTCGCACGACAAATTTGCGATTGATTGTTTGGTGAAATTTTCAAACCTTACTCCAAGTAACTATTCCTCTTCGTTTGCTTTATTTATAAACAAAACTATTTGTCTTAATTTGATAAAGTTTTTTTAGTATATTTAAAATCTTACAATTGGACTAATGCTAGCACAAAATTGTTTTATGCGCTACAGATTGCATGGAATTTGTTTGTAAAATTACAATGTAACTTCAAATGCTAAATCTTTTTTTTTTTTTTTCCACGAAGGAAATAGTCTATGTGGATTTTTTTTTTTTTTTTTTTTTTTTTTTTTTTTTTTGCCTGCAAGAAACATTTTTGTCATTTATAATTTTTTCTTTCTGTTTCTTCGGATTTGTACCTGCTATATTATCGTTATTATGTTTTCAGTAGGGACAACACAGAACGGACGAAACACTTAATTAAAACCACCCATGCCCGTGGCCGGAATCGAACCGGCGGCCCTGGCAACTCGAAGCAAGCTCGCTAGCCCTTGTCCTACCATGGCAGGTGGTATATTTATATACGTATATATTATGGCATTCGGCTACTGATACCACACAGCCAGCTCAATGTGATCATCATGAATTGTAAATTTTCTCTAGTGAATTGTTGCAACTAAGTATCGCACACACACATGCACCTCGGCCGGAATCGAACCGGCGACCCTCGGCACGTGGAACTAGTACTCTAGCCCCTACGCTACCGGGGCCGCCTATGTGACGAAATGTGGCGTCGGTACATATAATTAAAAAATGTATTGCATGAAATCTTAAAAGCAGAAGAAATTATAAAAAATAAAATCCGATTCCGAATTACCATAAATGTCTATGATACTTTAAATACATAACAGAAAGAGACCTTATTACAACTCCAGACAGTTACTGACTTTACCTCTTCCGTGAACATTCTTCCTCAAATATAGCAAATAATGCTAAAGTAGTATATTTTATACTAGCTTTACCCGGCATGCGTTGCAATACCTTTTTTCTTTCTCAAGTGGATACCTATATACAGACACATTAACATGTACAACATAATTACAAAATAAATGAAAGACAATGATTTTTATGCATTAAAATTGAAAAAGTTTATTTTAGTGCTTTGGAAAATAGGCCTACAATATTTTTAGTCTTTTGTCTTCTGCAAAAGCAGAATACGCAGCATTTTTTGCGGGTGGATACTAAAGTACTTATATTTCATCGCTTTTAATCGGATTGTAGTAAGCATTCTACATCATTATATACTTTGGCAGGTTTCCTACTGATGCAAAAAAACCTGAAAAGTTGCTTGTGTAAATTATTCTGAAGAGAAGCTATGGCAGAAGCGGGTGCAGTTTGGTAAACTAAACACAAACATCATTCATCACTTAATTTAAACCATACGTGCTCAAAGTTCCTTCTGAATAGTTCAAAATGTAACTTTTGCTTAAGGGAAAGTGGTGAGATTTTTAAAACCAAATGTGGGTTTGTATAAAGAACATTGGCAACAATGAAGGGGGTTAAAGCGTGAGAATGGTTGGATTTTTACAAACCAAATGTAGACAGTGTTTTTCTCTTTGTTTTAAAGTAAAAAAACTAATTCAATCAACAAGTTAGTTGACTCCTGCCGAAAGGGGCATTCTAATCCACTGATCATACTGAACTCTTTAAAAGTTCCTTCTTCGACCACAATATGAACCCAAACATCGTACCAAGAAACTTAACCGCTTTGCTACCAAACCTTGCTGTTTCAATCATAGTGTGGATTTGCATGAAAAACATTGGAAAACGTTAAAGGGGGAGGGGTAAAGGAGGAGAGGGCTTAGGATTCTGTTGACAAAACGTATACAGAATTTTTCTATTTGTTTTAATATATACACATACAGACCTGTAATTCAACGTGAAATCCGAACTACGAACCTGGAAAAGCTCATGTGATAAATGTTCATGCTTCTACCGGGATTTCAACCTGGGAACGTATCCTAAAACTTTCACCACTGTGGTACCAGACCGCTCTGTTTTGTTACATATGTGTATGTTATGCACCATCAAAACTGGATAAAAACGGTGGATTTTTACAAAGAACGTTGGCAAAAATTAAGTGATGGAAGTAAAAGAGAAGCGGGGTTAGGTTTTTCGAAGCAAATGCAGTTTAAAGTATTCATGTGGGAAGTTCTGTCCATATCTGATAAAAGCTATGGGTTTTTGTAAATAAAATTACCAAAAATGAAGGGAAGAGGGATAAATGGATTGGGTTTTACAAACCAAATAGGCAATATTTTTCTCTTTGTTTTAAAGTAAAATGCTAAGTTAGTCCACAACCCGAAGGTTGATTTAATCCTCCCGAAGGAGGTGTACTAATCATTGGGTCAGAAGTAGGACGGTTGGTTCCTTTCCCCTGGGATCTACAGTTTAATGTGGGATCCTAGTCACGGAGCATCCTGACATAGCACAGATGATAAAATAAAAGTCTTAAAAATTCCTGCTCTGTGTAGAATATGAACCCGTGACCCGAAATAGAAAGATCTGGAAGAGAATGCTTTAACCACTGAGCTACCGGGCCACCTTTTTTTGAAGAATACGCGTGCTAAATACTATAAAAATCGGATAAAATTTTTGGGTTTGTATGAAGATCGTTGGAAAAAATTAAGGGGTTGCTGTAAAGGTGGAGAGGAGTGGGTTTTGTAAAACAAGTTTAGATAGTATGTTTTTGTTTGTTCTAAATTATGCGAGTGCCAAACTCCATCGAAGTCGGACAAAAACTCTGGGTTTATACAAAGGTCATTTGAAAAAATTGAGGGGTGTGTAGGGAAAGACAGGGTAGGATTTTTGGATACTTTTTGGTCAAAAACCTTCCCAGGCACGCACATAATAACTCACCAAAGTTTCATCGCAATTGGATGAATGGTATAAGAACGCACAGAGACGAACAGACCAACAAACAGACATTAATAATTATATATTCAGTTCGTAGCGAGTCGCCGAAGCGATCACTTCCTCGTTGGCTCAGTGAACGTGTCTTGTGTTTCCTGTTTAGAGTGAATTTGGTGTGGAAAGTTTTTGCGTAACCAGTGAAAAGAAACCAGCTTGAAGACAGGGCAGCCCATACAGTGCATCCTCATCACCCACCGGAGGGCACCCTCCCTGCGGCGTGGAAATGATTGGCGGCCAGTATGGGGAAGGCGGTGGAGCGACTCCGCCCCCGACGACAGCAGACGTGTCAACTGGAGTAGCTGCAGTCGGAGCGGCAGTGGTTCAAGCAGTAAGTACTGTCAGTGCAAGTGATGTGGAGAGCGAAAGTATGGAATATAATTTGGAAAATGCCGAAAAGGAAGGCACTAATTTTAGAAAGCGGCCGATAGAACCAAGTGTAGAACTTGTAGCAGACAAGAGGAAAATTGTCAGTTCGGACCTCAGTTATGAATCCGTCTCAACAAGAAATAACATGGGGCTAGTTCCGGAACAACAGCAACAGAGTGTAAGGCATAATAGTAATCAGACACTATCTGATAACAATACCAGTAGACCTCATCGTTTTTATAGGCAGTGGGACAATGGCCCATTTATTCTTTTTATCGAGAGTAAGAATAATAGTATTGGTAAGCTCCACCCAATGTCTGTGGGAAAGTTGCTTCATTTATCAATCCCGGAAATAAAAGGGAAAATTTTGAACATTAGCTACTCGGGTAGAAACAGATTAAGGATTGAAGTAGGTAATGCAAATATTGCTAATAACATAATAAAATCATCAGGAAAAATCGGTAAGGACTTAGAAATATATATCCCTAACCACCTAATTTACAAACAGGGGGTAATAAGAGGTGTTCATCAAAGTATTACAATGGAAGAACTGGTAGCAGAAGTTCAATCGCCGGTCAAGGTTATTAATGCCCGGAGAATGAATAAAACAGTGGTACAAAACAAAGAAAAACGGATAATTAACCTACAAACGTGTGTATTAACGTTCGATAGCCAAACTATCCCAAGGTATGTGAATATCCACGGGGCGAGATGTGAAGTGACACCCTTCTTCCCGTCGGTTAAAATATGCTATAACTGCCTATAGGTATGGACATATTAGTAAACAATGTCAGGGGCAATCACGTTGCATTAAGTGCGGTGGGACACACCCTGATACACAGTGCATAACTCAAGACATTAGGTGCTTTTACTGTGGGGGAGCACACTATGTCACGGACCGAACATGCCCGGAGTACAATAGACGTAAAAATATTCAAGAAGTTGCTACTAGAAATAACATTTCCCTAAGGGAAGCGGAAGCTAACTTAAACAACAGAACATATGCACAAGCAGCCTCAACATACGAGAGAGAAAAGGCGATATTTCGGCCCACTGTAGTACCAGACGCGGGAAGTTACATCGACTTCCCGCAGATAAAGCTGAGTAGTGGGACAACAGCACCAACAGCACAAGAGATGGGAAATGGAATAATTAGGATAGCAACTGGGCCAACTCAATACCTCAGTGGAGATTCTATACAGGTCCAGGAAGATTTAGGAGAGGATCCGACTGAGTCCCAGCTGATACCAGACAAAAGAAAACAACATTCTGATTTAACAGGGTTTACACTGGGTACAGCACAACTAAACAACAACGGAGATTTGGCCGGGAGTAGATCGGCGCTCAAGGAAACCCAACAGCGCGGTAACGCACAGGATTATCGACAACTTTGGCTCTACCCAACACAAGTGCCAGTTACACCCATAGCCCAAAACCCATATCCTCCAAGGATGCAGGGGATAACGAATTATCCCAATACTACAAACGGGAAAAGCAGGCTAATTGAAGAAATTTTTAATCTTATCATGATAGTAACGAGGCATATAAAAGACAGTGGGTTAGAGACACTGCAACTGGATGAAATTAGGAAATCTATCGAATTAATAGTACAACCAAATTATCCATAATACCAACTATGCAGAGGACAGGTGATATAAGACAACTACATGTGATTCAGTGGAACGCCCGAAGTGTTAAGGCCAAATGGAATGACCTCACCAATTTAATGAGTGAATGTAAAGCAAATATCGCTATAGTGTCAGAAACATGGTTGACAGAAGATACTAGGATAAGAGACAGACAATATAAAATGTTTAGAAAAGATAGGGAGGACGGATATGGTGGAGTAGCAGTCATCATAGCAAAGAATATAGTAGCGGTGCCCAAAACACTGCAGTGCAGCAACGACAACATAGAAATCATATCGGTGGATGTGCTGAATCTGCATCAGATCAGGAATGTAACAGCTATTTATGTGCCCCCGCATGTTGGAACTCATGAAACTGAATGGAGCCAAATTTTCTCCCAACTCCCGGATAAAAGTATTGTAGCAGGAGACTTCAATGCGCACAGTAAGATGTGGTACGATGAAGTAACGGATCATAGAGGCGAAGAGTTAGCAAAAGCAATATGTCAATCGGATTTAGTGGTACTAAACACGAAGACCAATACCCGCATAGGAACACCATCCCAAAGACCCTCCTCGCGGATATATCATTGGTATCGGCAAGAATGGCAATGAAATGCTCGTGGGTAGCAATGAATGACACACTGGGTAGTGACCACAGAGTGATCAAAATCTCCATAGAGTCGCAGCCTAACATTACGGCTCAAAATAGGATGGACGGTCTCGAACATACGATAAACTACAGACATATTGACTGGCACAAGTATCAGCAAGAAGTTTGCAAAAGGTTGCTCAAATATCCTGGCATAACAGATCCGCAGGAAAACTATAACTGGTTTACAGAAACCATCAAAGCAGCGGCGAAAATTAGCGCGCCTGTTATGAAACACGGTGGTGGCGATGCACATAAAAGGAAGCCATGGTGGACTCCAGAATGTTCGAAAGCGGTGGCAAGGAGAAGATTAGCCCTCAAAACATATCGTAAGAATATGACGTACCAAAACTTTATCAATCTTGGGAAGATAGCAGCACAAGCGAGCAAGACCATTAAGAAAGCGAAGAAAGATGGGTGGGAAAAGTTCTGTTCGGAATTAACCGGAGACATCTCAACACAAGAGCTATGGAAAAAGGTTGGATGGTACAAAGAACCAAAGCTAAGTGCTGAGAGCATAAGAGTAAATGAAGAAACAGCTGAACAATTTATGGATAAAATAGCTCCAGCTACGGTAGAGGACGCACCGCTGGTAGTTGCAGATAGCAGCGAACCTTTAATACATAATAACAGCAACCTAGATAGACCCTTTACCCTGACAGAGATGGAAAACAGCCTAAAAGAGAAAGATACAGCCCAGGGATAGATCAAATATCATACTCAATGTTGTATAATCTACCCCATAGTGGCAAAGAACTGTTACTGACAATACTAAACAATTTATTCAGGCAAAGCGAAGTACCACATCAATGGAGGAGAATTAAAATCACTCCGGTACCCAAAAACGGAAAGGATCCTAAATTATATACATCGTACAGACCCATATCACTGATATCATGTGTTTGCAAATTGATGAATCTGATGATAAAACAGCGAATGGAATGGTATGTCGAACACCGGGAACTCCTAGCAAATCGTGTGATGGGGTTCAGAAAGGGATATAGCACTATAGATGCAATAGCCACATTAATAACAGATATACAAATAAGTAACAGTTACAACTCGTACCTTTTAGCTGCTTTCCTGGATATACAAAATGCATACGGACAGGTCGACATTACGGAACTGGTAAAGGTGATGCTGAAATGCGATATCCCAAAAACAATAGTACAATGGTGTACGAATTATCTTTCACTAAGGATCCTGGAGCTTAGGATGTACAGGGGAGAGGTAATAGTTAGACACGTCTTCTCTGGTTTACCGCAAGGAGACCCCCTTAGCCCACTATTGTTTATTATTTATATGCACAATGTGTTCAGCAAGCTGAGTAGATCGATTTTGTACATACAGTACGTTGATGATGTGGTGGTATACGTAAGAAATAGGAAGAAAGAAAAGGCAATACGAGATTTACAAAATGGCCTAAACAGTATGACAAATGCTCTGCAAGAAAAGAAGATGGAACTGTCACCTGAAAAAAGTAAGCTAATGGTATTTACAAGACACAGAGACACAGAGGATGTTAGGATAATACTCAACGGTAAAGCTCTTACCGCAATACACCAAGTGAAATTTTTAGGGATGTGGGTAGATATGAGATTAACATGGAAGAAACACGTAATGGAGTTACACGGCCAAGCAATGAAACGAATTAACATCCTGAAAGGGATAGCTAGTAATCATTGGGGAGCCGACCCAACAGTGTTACTGCGCCTGTACAGACAACTAATACGTAGTAAAATGGACTATGGGTGCATGCTATATGATGCAGCTACTACATCAACCCTAGTCAAACTAGACCGCTTACAATCATTGGCATTACGCATAAGTGGAGGATTCCTACGTACAACCCCCATTAACGTACTTCAGATGGAAACAGGTACACCACCGCTCTCACTCCGACGAAGTATGCTTTCCAGAGGTTTTATCTTGAAAGTCAGAGCTATGATCAACCACCCACTAAATTGGAAGCTAGGGGCTTTTAGCCAAATTATGTATAGGAAATACTGGAGAAAAAAGGCAACCCCAATTACAGTTAAAAATTACAATGAAATGAAAGAATGGCCAATAAAACAACATAAAATGAATCCAGCGTTTATAGGGGATACGTGGCCCCAAATAATCGAGGTCCAAACACATGAAAGGATAGGCAAGCTAGGAGCCAAGAAAACAGATAATAGTACGATAGATCTTTGTAAGACGACGTTACAAACCCTGAATGAGAAATGGAAGACATGGAATAAAATTTACACGGATGGCTCCAAAATCACAGGCTCAAATACGAGCGCAGCGTTCTACGAAGAAAAATCAGATGTTGGAAAAGCAGTTAAGCTACCGGTGGATATGTCAGTGTTCTCAGCGGAGCTATATGCAATATTAGAGGCCATTAAATATGCACTGGAAACAGGGGAAGAAAAGATTTAATCTGCTCCGATTCACTAAGTTCACTATTATGTTTAAAAAATGGTCCAAAAGGGAAAACAAAGAACCATCTAGTATATGACATCATAAATGAGCTAAGCAAAGCACAACAGTTAAAGAAGAAAATAGAATTTCAGTGGGTACCGGGACATGTAGGAGTAGTGGGGAATGAAAATGCTGACCACCTTGCAAGGGAGCAAAGGAACATGAAAACATCGATGGCAGTGTACCATATAGAGACTTACTAAGTAAAATCAGAAATCTACAGATGAAGGAGTGGGAAGAAGTAGGGGAGGTCCAATTCAGAACCAAAGGTGCATGGTACCATGCAATACAACACAGCATACCGAAACAGCCATGGTTTAGTGTAAAGGCAAGTAGGAAAGAAATAACAATGATAAACAGATTGCGATCAGGCCACGTTATGCTAAACTCCAAAAAATTTATACTAGTTTGACACACCGAACTGCGAGCATTGTGGGGCATATGAAGACATAGTGCATCTTGTGGTGGAATGCCGCAAATACAGCGAACACAGGAAATCAATCTTACAGAAAGACGGAGGCAATAAGATAACAGACTATGAGAGCCTACGACAATTTCTAGGGACTCCTACGGTAGATAAGATAAAACAACTATGTAAATATATATCTAAATGTAATAGGAAAATATGATGTATTATAAAGGAACGTAGTATATTTCATATCAAATGGACTAATTTTGTATGTTTGTGGGATATGGATATGTAAATATATGTATGGGTATAGATATGTAAGTGTTCGTGTATGCGCCCATGTAAGAGTGTATATATGTAGATATGAGAGCTACTTTGTACAAGAGAACACAAATTAGTCTTTAAGGAATTTTTGTTGTGAGCAGGGATATTAATAGTTCTTTTCAAAATAAATAAGGTATCTCTTATAATATTTCTCGATTAGAACTATTGTTATGAGGAAACTATCAAGTTTTCCAAATCCAGTACAGGATGATAGGAAAATGTTTGTGTGGAGAAATAATGTATTATAAACAAATGTACATTTCTGAATATCAATTTGGTTTTTTGTATGGAATATATAAGGACTTAGATAGACAAATTAATTACAAAAGATAGAAAGCGGGCGAAAAAATTAATTTTTGGATACCCCTGTTTGTACGATGTAATGGGTATCTTGTATATGCATAATATAAAATGTATAGGTAATATGTAAAATTTTTATTTCCTTCCAACACTAAATAATGATATAGGGATTATATGTTATTATTAAAGATAGAAGGATAAAAGTAAGAGAAATATGTAAAGTTTTTATTGCTAATTGTGTCTGGTAAAATGATGGCCAAACAAGAGTTGATTTCTATGCAAAATGTATTAATGTCAACTGAGCAAGAATGTATTTCTGTAATTTGGTCAAAAATGTAACATTGTTAGCTGGTCAATATTGGCGAAAGCCAAGGACCAAATAATAATAAAAAAAAAAAAAAAAAAAAAAAAAAAAATAATTATATATTAGATTACGGATACGTGAAGGTACTATCAACTTACTGTATCCAGTGCCATAACCTACTATGTTCTTCAAACGTAAATAAATGAAGAGTATCAAATAATGTTTAGGAGTCGCAAATACTTGAACTGCAGATTTTGAACTTAACCATTATCTGTGATTATGAACGTAAGTACCAATAATGCACAAAGGAAATTTATCATAATGTTCTAGTCCCAAGTCCAGAACTACGAATTGGGTAGAATTAATTTGGTTTCGAATGACGTTTCTTAAGATCGTGAATACGTTACGCCTCGTCATCGTCGAGGTACCGACCGTGGTGGGGGAGCGGTAACGCTCTGGCCTCTCATTCGGGAGTACGCCGGTTCGAATCCCCGTCCGCAGATTTCGGTTTTCCAAGGTTTCCCAAAATCACTCCAGGCGATTGCTGGAATGCTTCCTTCAAAAATGCCATGGAAGAATTCCTTTCTGTTCCTTGTCCCCAGACCTTGACGTATACGAGGCGTAAAACCATAAGCAAAAATAAAAAAATTATATATATATATATATATATATATATATATAATTATATATATACTTTCACCCATTATGCTCATTATATTAATTACAAGGAATGCTTGAGATCTATAAATTAGTTTCGCTGATTGTTGAATTGGGAAACACCAACTTGAAGTTTGGCATGAGCCTTCCACAGAAGACATACTAAGTCTGGTTCTCAAATGTAGTACGATCGGTTCTCTTCTTCTGGGAACTGTAGTTTAACTTGGCTATAAAGAAATTATGATAGAAAGCAATCACACATTTATTTAAAACTCGTTATATTTATCTAAATGAAATAATCAAATCAATAAAACTACAGTCACACTGATGAAAACAAAATTATCAATATACAAGACTATCATTACGTTTAAAATTAAATCTT